>MU228402.1:28836-45612 GCA_018584345.1 Thuja plicata | reverse complement strand
CAAATCTGTAAAAGGATCTTATGACACAAAAAGGCTCTAGGGTTCATGGAGTCATCTGGGATATCAAACATTAAGCATAATTGTATCATCTAGTAATTAAACCTAGCCCTAAAGCAATTATTAAATGAAAACACGGGACTTCATCAAACGATATTCAATGGGAATTAAGGTATCCTAAAACACTAGAAACAGGAACATTCACAAAAGGTACTGAAGGAACGTAAGGACTTCGTATTGCAATCATTAATTGGAAGAAAATGACTTGAGACAAACTGCAATAAATAAGAACAATACCACATAGCGTATAACAATACTCAAACCTACCTACAATGTAGATGTAGAATCAGATGTCTATGATGTCACCTGGACTAATAGAAACTAAACATAACATTATCATATAATAAGTAAGGCCTGAATCTGAAGCTCATCAGAAAGTAATCATTAGACTGAAATAGGGGGCTTAATTAAAATAATCATTCCATGTAAACTGATGATTCGTAATATAATCAGAAACGAGACTTCATAATATCATCATAAAGTACAAGCAGATGACTCGAGAGAAATGTCATTAAATGGAAATAGTGCGAAGGTGCATATTAAAGTTCTTAATCTCCCTGTAAAAGTTTAGAATCAGGCAGATATATGCCCTTGCAACAAAATAAGGTGCTAAGCTTTATGGAGTCCCCTGGTCTATAAAAAACTGAACATGGTATTAATTGGATCTTTAACCTTGAGACCTCTTCTCAATAGGTGATGAGAGAGAACACACAAAAAATTCCTTAATAACAATATAATAATACTCAAATAAGATATAGGAAAAAGCAAAATTAAAAAGCCCATTAGAGATGAAACTACAAAAATTTCTATGCTACCCAAACATTTCTGAAAAATCGGCAACGATTGGTATCTACAAATCTAAAAACACACCCAAACTCTAGCACATACCCTTTAAATGAACATAAGGGCATAAATTCAAGGCACTTACGGAAATAATTTTTGGTTGAATTTTGGCCTGCATCATATTGCAAAGAGCTGTGCCCTCATGCCTTTCCCCTGTTTGCCACACAGTCATAAAACACACAACACGAAAAGTCGGCAAAGGAAAAATGAAGAAGAAAAGGCATGGCCATGCCAAAAGAAACCAAAACGAGAAAATTACAGAAAAGAGAAAGCAGCAAATACAAATGAAAATGATGTAATGGTGCATGTATATATAATAATGAAGTCAACGGCTCTTAAAAAAAACAGAAATCAATTAAAAGAAGCAGAACTCAACGGCCATGGCATCCAGGACTGCAAAAGCAGAAATCAACGCTTATTTTGAAAACAGAAATCAACCGAAAAAAGCAGAAATCAACTAAAAGAAGCAGAACTCAACGGCAGTGAACGGCTCTTAAAAAAAAGAAAAAAAAGCATAAAACAACTAAAAGAAGCAGACATCCACCAAATCAACTGAAAAAAGCAGAACTCACGGCCATGGCATCCCAGTGAATTATAATTTGCTGTCTAAAAACGTGCTATATTGTTGTCTATAATGGATGTCCAAAAACGTATTATATTGATGTCTATTTTTTATAATTTTGTTTAATTTAGTAAAAGAGAAAATATATTTTAAAGATTTTTTCTTATCTATTTAATTTTTTAAAATATATAGAATATTTTTTATATTTGAAAATTTGTTAGTTTTTAAATATTTGTAGTTTTCAATAATATTCAATAACATTCTATTATAAGTCAACCATTATATAAGTCAACTATTATATAATCACTCAAAATATAAATTGTGCAGAATTAAGTTCATTAGATAAAAAAATAGGAGATGTGGTATCATTTAATCATGTCATGTTTAAAATTGGCTTTTGAATAAATACACTTCACGAGAATCAAACTTATACTACATTTCCAATATATAATTTGATAACATATGTATATCAAAGAGGAGATTTCGACAATCCATGATAATAAGCTGCAAGAGTTTCTAGATTAGATTGTGTTGAATATTTTTTCATCAATGTTTCCAATCACACTTTGTGATCCATCACGGGGATAAAAGATAGTAAGAGGGCACAAGGATAAAATTCACGAAGTGCTCTCAATTTTATCCTTGTGCTCTCTTACTATCTTTCATCATGATGATCAATCACCCTTGATGCAAGAATATTCAACACAATCTAATCCAAAAACTCTTGTAGCTTAACATATGTCTAGTTGATGTGGTTCAAAAAACCCAAAATCCATCAGGTTAACTTACTCAAGAATTATTTTTTATTCTTTTCACGAGCAACAAATTAGTAACTATTTTTGGAAGGCCAACCCCACCTTCCCAAATATATATATATATATATATGTTCCAATTTCCAACAAAAATAAAATTCAATAATATCCAAAATTCTATCTTAAATAAGTAATAAAAAAGATATTTCCAACAATGATAGTGAGGATTATAATAAGGTTTCATTTGATTGTGTGAAATGTGGGCGTCACTTCGATTGTCACACCAAAGAGTAGTGGGATGATCAATACGAAATCTAGATTTGACAATTAACTAGCAAAGCCAAAGAGTCTCGTAGCCAACTAAAATTGAAAATTGATACTTAATATGTATTATTAATAATCCAATAGTTTTTTACATCTTACATGAGAATGTTACTTGAATCAATGAAAAAGGAAAAAAAGAAAAAAAAAACAAGAAATTAAATTTTGATCATCAATGTCACAAGCCTATTCTAAGTTAATGGGGCCCATAATTTGAAAGACTCTTCGAGGTGTATTGAATTCCAACATTGGATATGTCATGGATATGCCTTGATATACATTTGGCTACATTCCAATGACTTCCATGAGACTCTTAGAGAAACAATAGACAAGTTGAGCCATAAGGAAATGTCAAGAGAACTGTGTCAAGTACAAAAGATTGATAGTTATCAATAGTTGATGAAAAATAATAGTAACAATAGGAGTCTGGTGTAATTGGTAGATAGTGAAACATTTAACTAAAATGATGTGGGAGAAAAAATATACTAAGTCATTCCAAATCTTTGAATCAAATCAAGAACATACTTCTACTTAAAAGTTAAGATCTCGTTAGAATTTGATTAAACCTAAAGAAAAATGAAGAAATGTAGAAGATCGATATTAGTCGTATCAAACTACTTCATTAATTATCACTTAAAACTTTAGATCATGAATATTGTTTATTAAATCATCTACATATAACACAAGAATCATAATATCCTCTTAAAATCTTTAATTGTAAACCATAAGATTAGAATAAAAAAATTTGAAGTTAGGAAAAAAAATTATTTATCTTCCTTCACATACCAAGCATGGGGGGTTTATTTGATATCATACAATGAACCTTTAAGCATACAAATAACCAAAGAATGTATAGGAAACTTGAAGAGTGATTCATGTATATTTTTGCGTGATGATTTCCATATAAGGTCTTCACATCCATTTGATAATTTGACCATCCCTAGGATGTAGCTAGAGAGAGTTCAATATATAAATACTATAGGATTTACGGCATCATCAACAAGTTGTCTAGAATTCTTAATCTCATCGTGGCTCCAATTAAAGGAAAACATTGTGCACCCTAAGGAGGTGTCCACCATGACCCTCATTTGAATCAACCTCAAGAAAATATCCTCAAATGATGAAGAATGAGAAGTGTACAAGGGACAAGAAGAAACATATTGATGCAGTCAAGGATGGAGGATCCAATGAAGGATTATCCAAACTTGCAGCAAATAACCATAATAGCAGAAACAACCAAATACACGAAAATATAATCAACATTCAGCTCATATATTATCTCAAAATATCAATTACATTCAATATTTCGGGTTGTAAGGCCTTCCTGGTTATGGCCAATTACAAAGATAGATTTAAGGCCTAATACAGAACTTCTGCAACACATACATTCATGATCGAGATCCTCATATCCAACGCTTGATCTGCCCTCCTAAATCTGATCTCCACCTGCCACCCTAAGCTAAGAACAAGATATCACTTAAATACAAAAGACAACCAATAGGTCGGCCTACAAAAACAATCATTGGAGAAACCCCCGACCTAGAACAAAAGAAAACATATTTTTGGTTGAGAAGGATTGCCAAGGATGCTCCTGCATCAGACACCCCAGGTCAAGAAGATGTTCCTGTTATACACTAAATTTTGCACCCTATTCAAGCTCTCGTATTCTTGATAATCTAGTATAACATGGGAATCACTTCAAGGTTGTCGGACCTTTGCTAACTGAAGTGAAGCCTCTGGATTCTAGGCCGGTTCCTCTTGGATAATCACCTAATATGCTCTTTTGACATAAAAAGTAAACTTGGAGGGAAAGGGATAGAAGGAATACTTGAAAGGAAATGACTAAAAAGAAAACTATCCTGCTAGGTGATACACCGAAGGTAACTTGAAACATGACACAGTGAGTAAACTAGCATGAAGACTTTTAGATCTAATAGAACACAATCTTTCTGAATAGACTTGCATAAGTATTTCACAGAGAGGTCTGAAATAGAAAGAGGCTAATCAAGGAAAGAGAATATTTCACAAACAATATCTTTTCCAACAAAATAGACTCGGACTGTGACCTGCAAGAAAACATTCACTCCAAAAAATAGGCACAAGAATGAGACAAAGTAACCAGGGATGAACAAAATCCACAGGATTACCTAAATTAAATCAGACACAATAGTACACAAAGATGTTGAAAGAAAGAAAGGCTCAAGAACTCCAAAATTTCTCTAATAAAAGCATTGTATCATATTTCAGTAAGAGAAACACAAGCAAGAGAAAGTTAGAGGATAGAAAAGATGTCTCAGAAACCTTAACATAATTTGGATTTCAATGAAAGATTACAGCAAAGTGAAAACCTGAGGGCAGAGAAGATGTCGCACAAAATCTACACCAGCTAGAAAACTCTCAGCTCTAAGAGATCTAAAACTACTTATATAGAACCTCCCCTAGCACCCAGGCTCAGGAGTCAATCCAATTCTTAGGAATTAGGGTTACAATAGATTTGCATAAACAATTCAAAAACCCTAAGACTGTCAATTCTTCTCATCAATGCATTTTAGAAATATCTCATAAAATCAGATATACCTTGAATATATTTCCCATCGCCATAAATGCAATCAGAGAAGTCGGCTCGACCCATCTCTTTGTCTGCAACTTGAAAAATCATGCCACTCCCATAAACTCTAAGAATCACATCTTTTGAATATTTGAATTTTTAAAAGCTAACAGTCACAGGTGACGCGGGATACCCAATCAATGGCCCTGATGAAGACTTGTTTTCCCATTTAAAATGCAGCTATCGATCTCTATCTCTTTATCTTTACTCTATCTTTACTTTGGTCCGCCATGGACATGTATCAGCATGATGTAATGGCTTAATCGATAGATTTCAATAACTTTGTGATCAAGCCATTAGGCCAACTGTCTGATCGAAAAGAACTTGATCTGTCTTTAATTTCCTTTGAAGCTTGGATCTGATTTAGCCATGTGGCACCCTATCGCACACTCACAACATCAACCATGCATTGAAAAATTTGTTTGTGAGTGAGTGATTGCATAAAATTAATCAATCTCAAACTCGCAATGCCTTTTGGATTTGGCCTTAACTAGTGCGAGCGAGCGACAAAGCTTTTGAGAATGCATCGCTCACTCGCAGTTCAAAATCTGCTAACCGCTAAGCCTTAGCAAGTGAGCGATGACATACAACTTCCTTTTCTCACGCACTCATGAGATCGCAGTCATAAAGAAAAAATTCATGGCGATTAAGTGATAAGAAAAAACTCCCTTTGATCGTGCGGTCGCAGAACTTTTCTGACTGAATGCTTATCCTGCACCAGTGAGCGATGGATCATGATTCCTTCAGTCACACACTCACAAGCTCGAAGGCTTGAAATGATATGTCATGGTCAGTGAGCGATGACATTTAACCCTGCAATACAGACCGTGTCCCACACTCACACAGCTTTTGATGTTAAGTGATTTGACTCAATGAGTGAGCGATGAGAAAAACATTCCCTTTAATCGCACACTCATGAGCTCAAAGGCATAAAGTAAAATTTTGTCGTGAGTGCGTGATGACATGACATAACCCTCAACGAGTGAGTGATGACCAACTTTTCCCTTGATCGCACACTCGCGAGCTGGAAGGTAACATTAGAAAAAATGTCGCAACTGCATGACCATATGACAATTCATTTCACCCGCCTACTCGCAAAGCCAAATGATCTCATAACCGATTCAACACGACTGCATGACTTGCTCATGTTTGAATTTAGCGTGACTACGTGACTGAACATAAAAGGTTATTTAAAAAGTGCACATGCTTAAAGGATCACTTAAGCTGCTTAGAAAAGGTAATGAGAAAATAGAATAGGCTGAGGGCCAACTAGGGTTTATATCAAATTTGCTTAGGTTTTCAATACTTAGGCCTTTTTTCATGAACAAAGATAAACCAGAGGGCTATAAAAATGCAGAGGGAAAGATTAAGACAAGGCAAAACATAGAATCTTACAAGTTGGGATCTACCCTCGTGGGAGCCACATTTTTCTCCACTTGTAGCCAAAATTGAGAGGATGGGGAAATTTGGATAATATTTTGGCAATTTCTGCTGGATGTCAACCTGCTAGACATTGAAAACTAGTGGCCTTTGACATTCATTGGGCATGGAGTCATCATGAGCACACAAAAATTTTCTAGGAAAGGAAATGGATTGAAACGAGGAGGAGGAACAACAAGCCAAAAATAGGAAAGGATTGTACAAGCAGAAACAACAACACACTGTGCACAAGCACTTGGAGGAAAGCAAGAAAACTAACCTAATCTAAACTAACCATTAAAGAAACTGGTTAAACAAAACCATTTAATTGAATGTTGAAATAGCTACCCTTCCTTCTTAGGATGTCTTGCATTGAATGCATAAGGATAGCTAGTAAGACATGAGGCACAAAAAAGTATGTCAAAAAGTATGGAATTGCCTCTTAGAAAATGGGGTCAATTTTACTTACCTCAAATTGATCATATGAGGATATTACAGCAAACTCCTTTTGGGCCAAGTCTCTGATAGGGCAGCCTCTTGAAAGTATGAAAAAAAAAACTCTCCTTGATATTTTCTTTTGAATCTTCTTGGTTGTCCTTCATTGTGGATAGCCATGTCTGTGTGTTCTTGAATGTGACCTCTTAAATCAGGCACAAACTCAGCATAGTCTTTACTCAATTGTTCAATTCACAAAGATAAACATGAATTGTTTATCCTGCAAATTCAATTGAAACGACTTGCTGCCTCCTAATTAGTTGTGGATGTCAAATTTACTCTCAGAACGAGAGCTAACAACCTGACCATTGATAACATGGAGGATTTCTAAAGCATGAGAAAAGATGAAATTGCCATTACTCTATGAATTGAAATGCAATTAATCTATGAAAGCAAATTGCTCTTAGTCTATGAAAGTGAATTGCAACTAGTCTAGAATTGAGATTGCAACTACTCTATGGAAGCAAATTGCAATTAATCTAAGAAAGCAAATACTCTTAATCTAGAAATGAAATGTATTTAAACTAGAATTGAAAGATGAAATAGAGATGTTAGATATGTAAAGGAATTGCCAAATGAAATCAACACATCCTTAATCCAAATTGAAACTAGTCTAATTATGCAATTTTAAACTTAAAAGCATGAAAGAATTAATGCAAATTTGACTATAAGTTTGATGCTCTCAAAATTCATCCTCTTAAATGAAGAAAAAGAGGTCCAATTTATAGAAAACCATGGAAAGAGGGTGAAGAGTTTCTTGAAAAGAAATGGTGGCCTCTTCATTTCCATTTGAGACAAAAAGGCATGAATTATTTAATTAAAAGGATGGATTATTGCCACATGAGTGACCTTTCACATGGAATTATGGAATTCCATTTTTGAGGATAACTCATCCACTCAATTAAATAAATCTTCAATTCCTTTTATGTATATTAGCTAAAGGGGGTGGAATTAATTTAATTTCAAAGCACTTAGGACTTTAGAATTAAATCAATTAATCATAGGGATTTTTAGCTAATAAACTTTAAGAATTTAGGAATTAAATATAATGTTAGATTTATGCAAATTTGGGTTTTCTGCATTTGAGACTCAGTCAATTAAAGTCAATTAGGAGGGGAATTGCCTAGTACAATAGGACTTTGATGATGAGAAAATTGAAGGAACACACCAAAATTGATTAGGATTATTAGGTGCCAATTTTGGGGTGTTACAATGTCAACTCTTCTTTCATGGTCAGGGGACTGTCATCTTCTGTTAAACAAACTGAGAGCTCATCAAAGCTATCAACCCTCTAGAGGTATGGAATTGGTTCCGACTCATGTTCATTTATAAAATATTTAGGAAGAGGGAAATCCAAGACTAGGCCTCTTTCAACAGGCACATAAATTTGAACCCTTTCCCCAGGGGACAAATATTCTCCATTCAATTTGTCACAAAAAACATCTATGATGTTGGAAAAATAATCTTCTTCAAGGATTTTGTCCATGTTCTTTTCTTGAAAAATCTCCTCCATAGTTGTAGGCTCATGAATTAGCACATCATCAGGACCCATCCCCTCTAGCTGCTACAAAATTACAGAAGTGGTTATGACCATGTCTTCTTCATCTGGCTCAACAAAACTAGGCAACCCATCCAATAAATAAACCAAGATCTCTGGTTGAGCTTCAATCTCCATTTCTTCACCTTGTTGTCCCAACTTGTCACAGTCATTACTCAACATCGACACCTCTAATTTTCTCTCCTCGTCATCATATGAAAGCTCATCCACCATAAGTCCTTTCCTTGATGCTTGACTAGTATCCTTGAAAAGACTTGGCATCTGACAGCTAGGAGGTAAAGTCCATGAAGGTTGCCATGGAAGATCAGTATCTTGAGAGACCAGGGGAGTCTCTTGGGATAAACAAATGTCTTGAATAGACCGCCCTTGTAGAGTGGTGAGCTAAATCTCAAGTACAAATTCTTGGAAATAATGCTTTCCCTTAAAACTTGGGATTTCAAATTGAGAGTGTTTAGATGTAGTCCTAGAAGGCATACCTTTTTTGAAGCTTGGAAAATTGAAGACCCTATCATTTTGGTGTTTCTCACTTGCATCTGCTTCTATCTCAATATAATCCTTAGACTGTTGTTGACCATAATAAGGTTGTAATTTCTCTATAACAGGTTCATTTGCTTGAAGGATGTTACTAAAGCTTGGAAATGAACGCTCTATAGGTTCTTCATGTTTAGGCTCTTGGAACATGGGAGTACTCCATCTTGGAATTCTAACCTTATGAGGCTTAGGAGACTCACCTTGCCAAAAATACCTAAAGCTCAGAACCTTACATTCAAGATCCTTTTGTTCAATAGTTTGTGATCTCAGCGTTGCTGTTGTAGCAATCTGTTGATCAAGCTCTTCTTCCCATTGGTTCCTTTGCTGCTCATCACCTAGAGTCTCTGCCACTTGGTTGGAAACTAACTCTTGCTCATAACTTTGAGCTTCCATGTCTTGCTACTCCTTGATTTAAGACAATTGTTTAGATATGTCAAGCCACATACTCTTTGTATTTTCAAACTCCTCCCTAAATTCAACAAGGGCCGAGCTCTGAGGCTGATTGTAAAAAATTTCATGCTGAGGCATAAAATAGCCTCCTTGGGACTGGTTATAATTATGAGTATATTTCCAATCAGCTTGAGCATGAGGGGCAGGTGGTAAGCATGATGAGATAGTTGCTCTTGACTCTCTTGTTGCCTCTTTTTTTCCCATGATGCCTCCCATTGGAGAGCATGGTCATAAGCATGTGTAGGGGCATATTGATTAGGGGCATGTTGAACATATTGGCAACCTACTATGGTATGATAGCTTGGAATAAAATTTGTCTTTCGATGATTTTCATATGGTTGCTTCCTAGCCCATTGAACACTATTCTCATGATATGATGGTGAGTAACCTTACTGTCCATAGTAACTTGACATGTCTACTCATACAATTAGCTGGAACTTTGCATATATAAAAGATTTAAAACATACCAGCACTTGATCTGTGAAACCAGTAGACCTTTTGGAGTCGCCAGATATGTAGACAATGACCACTTCTAGGTCTATACTATCTTATCAGCATATCAAAGATAACATATCTTTGAGAGATGAACTTCTTTTGTGGTCCCACCGGGCATGCCAGAACTGTTATACACTAAATTGTGCACCCTATTCAAGCTCTTGTAGTCTTGATAATCTAGTATAACATGGGAATCACTTCAAGGTTGTGGGACCTTTGCTAACTAAAGTGAAGCCTCTATATTCTAGGTCGGTTCCTCTTGGATAATCACCTAATCTTCTCTTTTGACATGAAAAGTAAACTTGGAGGGAAAGGGATAAAAGAAATGCTTGAAAGGAAATGACTAAAAAGAAAACTATCCTACTAGGTGATACACCGAAGGTAACTTGAAACATGACACAGTGAGTAAACTAGCATGAAGATTCTCAGATCTAATAGAACACAATATTTTTGAATAGCCTTGCATAAGTATTTCACAGAGAGGTCTAAAATAGAAAGAGGCTATTCAAGGAAAGAGAAGATTTCACAAACAATAGCTTTTCAAGGGAATAGACCCAGACTGTGACCTGCAAGCAAACATTCACTCCAGAAAATAAGCACAGGAATGAGATAAAGTAGCTAGGGATGAAGAAAATCCATAGGATTACCTAAATCAAATTAGACACAATAGTACACAAAGATGTTGAAAGAAAGAAAGGCTTAGGAACTCCAAGATTTCTCAAATAAAAGCACTATATCATATTTTAATAAGAGAAATACAAACAAGAGAAAGTTAGAGGATAGGAAAGATGTCTCAGAAACCTTAACATAATCTGGATTTCAATGAAAGATTACAACAAAGTGAAAACCTGAGGGTAGAGATGATGCCATAGAAAATCTTATACCAGCTGGAAAAATATCAGCTCTAAGAGCTCTAAAACTACTTATATACAACCTCCCTTAGCACACAGGCTCATGAGTCAACCCAATTCTTAGGAATTAGGGTTACAATAGATTTGCATAAACAACTCAGAAACCCTAAGATTGTCAATTCTTCTCATCAATGCATCTTAGAAATATCTTAAAACATCATATATATCTTGAATATCTTTCCCATTGCCACAAATGTGATCAGAGAAGTTGGATCAACCCATCTCTTTGTCTGCAACCTAAAAAATCACGCCACTACCATGAACTCTGAGAATCATATCTTTTGAATATTTGAATTTTTAAAAGCTAATAGTCACAGGTGGCACGAGATGCCCAATCAACGGTCGAGATGAAGACTTATTTTCTCGTTTAAAATGCATTCGTCGATATCTATCTCTTTATCTTTACTCTATCTTTACTTTGGTCTACCATGGACACGTGTCAGCATGATGTAATGGATTAATCAAAAGATTTCAATCACTTTGTGATCAAGCCATTACGCCAACCATCTGATCAAAAAGAACTTGATCGGTCTTTACTTTCCTTTGAAGCTTGGATCTAATTTAGACACATGGCACCCTATCGCGCACTCACAGCATGAACCATGCATTGAAAACTTTGTCTGTGAGTAAGCGATGGCATGAAATTGATCAGTCACATACTCGCAACACCTTTTGGATTTGGTCTCTAACTTGTGCTAGCGAGCGACAAAGCTTTTGAGAACACATCGCTCACTCGCAGTCTAAAATCTGCTAACTGTTAAGCCTTGGTGAGTGAGCGATGAAATACAACTTCCTTTGCTCACACACTCACGATCTCAAAGTCATAAAGAAAAAATTCATGGCGAGTAAGTGACAAACAAAAATTTCCTTTGATCACGTGGTCACAGAACTTTTCTGACTGAATGCTTATCCTGCGCAAGCGAGTGATGGAGCATGATTCCTTTAGTCGTACACTCGCGAGCTCAAAGGCTTGAAATGATATATCATGGCGAGTGAGCGATGACATTTCACCCTGCAATACAAACCATGTCGCAACCTCACACAACTTTTGATTTTAAGTGATTTGACTTAGCGAGTGAGCGATGAGAAAAACATTCCCTTTGATTGCACACTCGTGAGCTCAAAGGCATAAAGTAAAATTTCATCGCGAGTGCGTGATGACATGACATAACCCTCAACGAGTGAGCGATGACCATATTTTTCCTTGATCACACACTCGTGACCTAGAAGGTAACATTAGCAAAAATGTCACATCTATGTGACCATATGACAATTCATTTCACCCGTCTACTCGCAGAGCCAAATGATCTCATACTGATACAACACGACTGCATGACTGCATGAATTTCTCATGTTTGATGAGTTTAGTGCAACTGCATGACTGAACATAAAAGGTTATTTAAAAATCACACATGCTTAAAGGATCACTTAAGCTGCTCGAAAAAGGTAATGAGAAAATAGAACATGTCGAGGGCCTGTTAGCACTACATTAGTTTTTCTTTGAATTTCTTGGCCTTTGCTTTTCCCGGGATTTCTTTGTTTAAATCCTGTGCTTTGCCATGCAAAAGAAGTCAAAACCCCTTTTTGAAGTCATGTTTTAGTTTGGTCGCTTTGTCGCGTCGGTCTTTTTAAAGTGTTTTTAAGTTGCGCGAGGGGGCGACGAGCTGTCAATGAAAGAGAATCGCGCAATCGTGATGAGCTTGTGTCAAATTTTGATTTGTGTGCGAGTGAGCGGGTCAATGTTTTAAAAGTGTAAATCGCACAGTCGCGATGTCTTATGAAAGTCGAGTTATAGGTTAGTGATTGAGCGGGCTAAAAATGGTTAAACTTATCGCTCACTTGCTAAGAGTTAAATGATTGAAATATGAAACAGCGAGTCAGCAACGGGTTAAAAATATGTATGTCGCGCAGTCGCGATAAAGTTATGCTATCTATATCATGTTTCACGACCGAGCGAGTCTTGTTAAAAAGTGAAACAGTCACATACCCGCATCAAGTTTTTGTGTCAATGTCACAAGTCAGCGACTACGCGACGAGGTCATGTCCTGTAGGTTGCCCACTCGCTTAGGTTCTAACTCACCTATATTTTGCAGTGCAAGTGCGCGGCGAAGGCATAAAGTACTAATATGAAGATACATCGCTCAATCGCACAAGTATTTTTCAAGATTCTTAAAAGTCTGCGACCGAGCGACTAAAGGACCATTCATTGCCTCGCTCACTCGCTGATGCTCCAAGGTAATCAAAAGTGAACCCGCAAGTATGCGATGAGTTAAAAAAGGAAAGACATCGTGCATTCGCCAATCAACAAAGATGAAAAGAAAAGAGCTCGTGAGTAGGCGACTAAAGAAAGAAGGTGCATAGTCGCGCACTCACAGTTAGTGATGAAGTGAAATTTTCAAGCTCGTGAGTTTGCGACTGAGCAAAGAACAGATGCCATCGCTCACTCGTGCATAAGATGAAAGCTGGAGTATTAAGTTGCACGAGTAAGCGACCAGACAGAGTATGTGGTAAAGAAATGAATGTCGCTCACCCGCTCAAATCCAAAAGTTATAGTTTAAACAGCCAGCGAGTATGCGATGATGGAATAGCTGAAAGATAAGATGCATAGTCGCTCAATCGCCAAGACTCAGGTGACATGAAGTGTTAACTAGTGAGGGTGCGATAGGTTAAAGGTGAAGGAAACATCGCTCACTCGCATGAACCCAAAAGCAAAGCATAAAAGATAGCGAGTATGCAACAGACATAAAATGAGGTTCAAGAATTAGGTCATCGCTCACTCGCAGAAGGTGAAAAGTAGAGTGAGGATGGATGGCGAGTATGCGACCAGCTGAATAAAAGGGATGTTTCACTCACTCGCAAGGATCTTTCCAAAAGTGAATAAAGTGCAGTGTGTTGGCTAGTTTCAGGCTGACGAGTGCCAGATGGAAAAAAGCGTACACTCTCTCTTCCAGCTAGGATCAAATAGTGCAAGTTGACGGCAGCATTCATGACAGAATGAAATCTTCATGACAGTTCAAGTGCAGGAATTCGGCTTTCAAGTTGACAAGACACAGTTCTTAAATGGCTATAAGTGTAAATGATTGAGTTTGATTTTGTACAACTCTCATTTCTGCATTCTGAGTTTTTTTTGCGAAGAATAAGAAACTTATTTGTCTGGAGTTTTGTGTCTGAGACAGTAGAATTCAAAAGAAGCAAGATGAGTTAAGCTATTGTTCCTACTACCTCACAAGGGTCTGGAAAGAAGAAGGAAGTTGCACCAAAGAAATATACTGAAGAATTTGTTGAATTGCTGCCTGGGACTCTGAATACCAACAGCGCAGATTGGAAAGAATGGAGGGACAAGTGGTCTCAATGCAGAAATTTGGTAACCCCAGACTACTCTGGTAGTACTTTATTTCATTATTTTTGGAACAATAGGGTTAAACCAGTCCCAATTTGCAATCCATGGGATTTAAATATGGCTAAATTAATTGTGCCTGACATCTATGTTGACATTGGTCTCATTAAGGAACTAGCAAAAAACTATTGCCCAGTGGCTAGGGTAATTAGGCAAAAGAATAAAGAAACCATAGTCTCCATAGATAGAAGATCAGTAGCTGAGGTGTTTGGAATTACCGATGCATTATGCACTGATATTGATTTGAAGAAAATTAAAGCTGATTATATCAAGAGAGAGCACTTGATAAAAAAATATGAAATGCCTAAGTTTACGCCCAGAGTAGATAGGCACTTGGTGAAAATTCCAGACAATTTCAAACCACCTTTTGACCTATCTCTGTTTCATCATTATGTAAAGTGCACTGCTTATGGTGTGAGTAGGGTCCTAGGCCTTGATGGAGACTCTACAGTATCTCAGGAGATACTCATGATAGCAATGAACATCCAACACCCAGAAGTCAACACTGATTACGATTATGTTGGCTATATAGTTGAGGCTATCCATGCTGGATTGTTAGAAATATAGTCAAATAACCCCAAGCCCACTTTCAAACATTACTCTCATCTGATGTACATGATTCTATATTACAACAGAGCATCAATGGACAAGGAGTTTCAACTATTTGTATCAGAACATGGTGTGGAAGAACCAATCCAAAGATGGACCTCAGTGTGGGATAGTGGGTCTGTAAATTCCTCATTTGTCTATTTTTGCAACTGGATTCTGGATCCAATTTTTGATTTGTTGGGAATAGACAGACACAAACTTCCATTTGAAGTTAGAAAATTTTTGAGACCATGGGAGTATATCACTAATTGGCCCATCTCCCACAACTGGGCTGATTTCTTCTTCTTCGATTACATAACTATTATCAGAGTATATGGTTGCACTCAGCCTCCTCACATTCTCCCTAAATTTGTTCCTCCCAGGATTGCTTTCTTATAATTGGTCTGGCAGATTACATGGGTAGACAAGGAGTTTATGGAGGGGCATAAGAAGGGAACCTTCATCCCCAGATTATGGGTGGGTTTTGATTTCACTATTCGGAAGAAGATGTTTGACACAATCAATGACTATTTAAAGCAATACAGAATGTCTACTGCAATCACCAGATTCTGTGATCCTAAGAATTTTGTACAAACAGCCCTAAAAAGGATGACTCTATGGCACAAAATCAGAGATCATGAGCCATTGGATGATGAAGATATTGTGAGAAAAAAATTAAATAGGTTAGAAGTCCAGGACAGGAGAAGAAAATGGAATGACCTCCTAAGAGAAGAATCAGAATGGAAGGAATCAGATAGTTCATTCTCTAGTTTCTTTCCTGATCTCCCATATCTCTAGAGGATAGAGAAGATGATACAATCACATGAAACTCTAAGTTCACAGGTCCCTCAATTCAGTGCTGAAGATGCACAATCTAAAGGCTCCCCTATTCAAATTGCCTTGCATGATAAGGAGCACCAAGAGGAACATCAAGAAGAAGAAGAAGAACAAAGAGAAGAACAGAGAGAAGAACAACATGAGGAAGAAGAAGCAGGTGAAGAGGCTACTTCAGCTAAAGAGCAACCGAAGAAGAAACAGAAAATAGAGCACAAAATGGTGCAGGATAGAAAAGGCATGGCTAAAGCCGTGATTTCAGAGCATGGCAAATATTTCAAGAAATTGAGAAGGCAATTGCAGAAGCAGCCAGAGGCTGAGGGCCAAGGGGATAATCAAATGGTTTTATTTGAAAAAGATGATGAAAGGGTCATGATGGAAAATGAATTCATGAAGGATGATGAGTTCATAAAGTCTCAAGAGTTCAAATCTTTTTTGGTCAATTTGAAACAGAAAATCTTGAGGCAAGAAATAACAACAGAGGAGGAGAATACAGATAAGAATGAACAAATTGTGCAAACACTTCAGGATTATGACCCTGAAACTGAACAAATCACTATTGAACAAGCCAGACTGCTGGTACAGAATAGTGGTGTGATGTTGATGCCTGGTTGGGACTTATAGTCCACATTTGTTATTGATCAGATTAGGAGGTAGGAAGATCCTTTGCTTAAGACAGAATTTGAAATGGATAATGTCTTAAAAGGATCAGGGTTTGACCCAAAATCCAAGACCCTAGCAATATGGTCATTAGCTCCGGCCACACATAAACCCTTGGTCATGACCATCAAGGAAGAAAAATGAGCTGACAAGATGATATGGAACCTGCAAAATACTTCAGATACTGAGATAGCTCAGTTAATGACACAGGTTTCATTTATGAACTTGGCAAAAGTTGATGACCTGTCAAAGAGGTATGAGACAAATTTTAGCCGAATGATGGCATTGGCTAAGA
>MU228402.1:14141-28736 GCA_018584345.1 Thuja plicata | reverse complement strand
AGTTTTGTCCTCAATCATGCTGGTTAAAATTATTCATAGATGACTCCATGCCCTAAGATTGAGCACTGGTCTATTTTTCGTTCAATCAAATGACTATCATTATTAAAATCAATCTTTACTTTTAGTTGAGGCTGTTTTAGTGAAAGTTACAGTGATCAGTCCCTGTAATTCCATCAATAACAAACTATAATAATTTAGTGATTTCATTATTCTAAGTTTTCAAGGGTAATCCCACCTAAGTTTGTGGAGCTCAAAGTGTAGGAGGTTTCAAAACCTTGTTTCTGTTGTTCTACTCTATGCTTGGTCAGTGTCAGGGATAAATAGAGTGAACGCTTCGAGGAATATTTTCATGTCAACAAGAAAAGGAAACAATAGGGCCAGCTAAGGTTTGTATCAAATTTTCTTAGGTTTTCAATACTTAGGCCTTTTTTCATGAACAAGGATAAACCAGAGAGATAGAAAAATGCAGAGGGAAAGATTAAGACTAGGCAAAACATAGAATCTTACAAGCTAGGCTCTACCCTCATGGGAGCTACATTTTTCTCCACTTGTAGCCAGAATTGACAGGATGGGGAAATTTGGATAACAGTTCCCATAAAGGAATCAATAACATCTTAAGGGAATCATAACAGGTATTCCATACTTTTTCTTAACCCATATCTCATCTTTCCCTTCATTCCATGTTGTCTTGACTCAGTCCATTATCTCATTTGATAAATTCATTCATCCTGCACTTTCCTCATATCTTCTGTCTATAACTGACAGTAGTTGACACCGATCATTCTTGGTAGTTTTGATACTATCAGTGTTTTTCTGAACCATCTTCTCTTTTGACTGACTGATCAATTTATCATCATCATCCCTCTGTGTCACTAGTGTCAACATCTACTACACTATCCCAGCAAAAAGTGTCATTTTTTTCTTGATCTCTATAAGTTCCTTAAGGGTTTCATTCTCTACTCTCTTCATATCCTCCTTCCTTTTACCCATAGGCTCATCAATTATCTTTTCCTTATATTTTTCACTATTATCTAGGAAACATTTGATAACTCCACATCCCTTAGTCTCTGCTTTTAACAAAGGTAGAAGCCTATGCTTGGATTCACCCTACCTCACAATATAGGTATTTGCACAACCATCAAACATGACATGTCTATCATACTGCCAGGGTCTACCGAGCAATAGGTGTCAAGCATCCATAGACAACACATCACATAATATCTCATCATAATAAGATCTAATCTTAAAATTAACAAGGCATTGTTCCTCAACCCTAACCTTAGACACATCTTGTATCCAACTAATCTGATAAGGATTAGGATGTTTTCTTATTCCCAAATTTAAATTACTAACCATCTCTTCTGAAACAAAGTTCTCAAAACTGCCACCATCAATTATGACATTACATACCTTATCCTTGCATTTACATCTATTTCTAAACAGATTCCTTCTCTACACTAGTTCATTAATACATGCAGCTAGCCTTCTAGTGATCATAAATTCTTCTTCAATAAAATTCACTAAATTTTCCTCGGTTGTCAGGGTGAACTTATTTTGAGGACATGACCAGGCCCTATGTCCCTTCTCACCACACTAAAAACAAGTACCAGTGAAATCACTTCTTCCTCTTCTTCCATCCACGATTGTAATCCTTAGTGTTTTGACTACTACTAGATCCTACCTCGGTCTGCTTAGGATTATCCACCGCCTTATTCTTAGCAATTGTGTCATCAATCTTACCACCTTGGTTTCTGTTATTTTATCATCCTTCAAACTTCTTGTTCAGCTTCTCTTCAATCTTCAATTCCATCTAATAAGCATCGCCTATGGTTGTCATCCAAACAGTAAGTAACTCTTCTTGAATACTAGGTCTCAAGCCATAGATATACCTAGCAACTTTCTCCTTGTCAGCTTCTGAATGTCCAGTCTTAATCAGAATCTTATAAAACTCCTCAGTATAATCTTTCACTAACTTGTTTGTCTGCCTTAAACCTTGCATCTTCTTGAACATCTCCAATTCATAATCTACTGGAATGAATTGCTTTTTAAACTTTTCAACCATTTTGTTCCATCTAATGATCTTGTCTTTACCGCTCTGATTTCTTTCCAATTGACCTTCTCTCCACTATATATTTGCATGACCTTTCAGCTTTGTCTTTGCAAACCAAACTCTATCAGGATCTTCTACTTCCTCATACTCAAAGTATTCATCCATCTCATTAATCCAATTGATCAACTCTTCTGGCCTAAGGCTTCTAGAAAATGTAAAAACTTCGATCTTAGGTCTTTTCCCAGTTTTAGACATGGCTCTCAAAAATTTGGCCTCATCAGGATCACTAATATCTTTTATAGCTTCTTCAAAATGATCTTCTTCTTTAGATTCTTCACCATTACCTCGGTTCTCTCTGGGTGCATTCTTTCTTTGCAACTCCTCTCGCAGATCTTGCACCTGCTTCTGCAAAGCTCAAAAATCTTCAAGGCTGAATTCCTCCTTAGGTTCTTCCTCTGTGATCTCACAGATTTTCTTTGGAGGCATCTTTTCTCCTCAAATCTCTAGTAATTGGAAACCTAACTCCTTCTTTAGTGATTGAAACTCTGCTCTGATACCACCTGATGCAGTCAAGGATGGAGGATCCAATGAAGGATTATCCAGACTTGTAGTAAATAACCATAACAGTGGAAACAACCAGATACACAAAAATATAATCAACATTTAGCTCATATATTATCTCAAAATATCAATTACATTCAATATCTCAAGTTGTAAGGCCTTCCCATTTATAGCCAATTACAAAGATAGATTTAAGACCTAATATAGATCTTCTGCAACACATACATTCATGATCCAGATCCTTAGATACAACACTTTATCTTCCTTCCTCAATCTGATCTCCACCTACCACCCTAAGATAAGAACAAGATATCACTTAAATACAAAAGGAAACCAATAGGTCAGCCCACAAAAACAATCATTGGAGAAACCCCCTGACCTAGATTTAGGTCCACACAATCCCCAATGAGAGATCAACCATAAATGCTGCAATTAAAATTAAATGCAGAAGACGGCCACCACCTCCAACTTCCAAATAAAAAACTCAGGTAGAGGATGACCAAACAATAGCGTAACTCGAGCCAAGCATCACTGAGAAACAACAGACAAACCTGAGTGTCAAAAAATGAAGCATGCCCGAGCAATAGGAACCTAAGAAAAAGAAAACCAAGCATACCTGAGCAACAAAGAAACAAAATTTTTCAGCAAGTAGTCTCCAAACAAGTTAAAGATCAAAATAAAACATATTTTTTGTTGAGTAGGATTTCCAAGGATCCTAGGATGCTCCTGCATCACATATGGATTATCTATTTACATGAATAACTCATCAATTAGAAATATTATTGGAATAAGCATTATGAGTAACATGAAATAATGTGTAAGCCTTTACATCCTTTCTATATAGCTGACAAAAGCTAAAGCTTGAATTATCTTCTCTGTTACCTTATGTTGGCCATGTATAATGAATGCCAAAGCATCACTACAAATACTCCAAATAAGGAAGCATAAAAACTGATAATCAACCGAGCCTTGATATTTTTGGCCTCAAAAATATTCCAATAAATTAACCCAAAAAATTATCACCATAATTATAAGCCTCTAGTTATCTTTAGTCCCACAAGATGTATGCCTTGAAATAATCTTAACAAATAACTACTGCTATGATTTCACTACTAAACCTTATTCTTACTAATTACCGATTAGCAGTTTGTCATTTACCGAAATATAGTAAATAACTCAGTGTATACCGATCAATCATGTTTTAGTAATGTGTAAAGAAAAACATGAAAGTAATGACTCATAAACACATTTGACACATGGATTTTTAACATGGAAACTCTGTTAAGGTAAAAACCACTTGGGACCGGTAACCCAAAATTTTCACTCTTATGAAGTGAGCTCGGTGAAGAGCCAACCCTGTTAAAGGTTACAAACACACTGTTAAGTGTGACCTTGTTAGAGGATTTAACACTAACAGTTTATCACTTGATATCTGGCACTCCTATGCTATCTTCATAATAAACCTTTTGATACTCCTTGGGATGTATCTCAATATATAAAGGATTTGTTTAGATCCTGCTCAGTTAAGAGACTTCTTTGATTCAATGGTTAAATTAAAACAGTATATGATCTGTTCATACATACAACTTAGACTTGTATATTTTCAGATCTATTATAATCTCATAATACCTTTCTGATCAATGTCTCCTTTCAATACCTTTGCTCCACTTCTTTCTGCTTGGTGATTTTTTGCTTCTCTGTTTCTCTGTGTCCGCAGAAATCTTAGCTCTATTCTTTAGCTTGATTGATTAGGACTGTGTGAAATCTTCCTTCACCAATATCTCCTTCAACATCTTCTTATCTATTCATCCCTAATTCACAATGAATTATCTTGTCTCTTTATAGACATGATTTCACCATTTCTCAGTCCTTGACTTTCTTATTCTTGGTGTGATCCGTAATTCTTGCCAATCTTTCTTTAAAACTTTAGTTTAGTTTTATGTCGTAGATTTCTCTTACACAATAGGAATAAAATAGCTTTAAAACTCTAGCTTATCTCTAGCTTTTAATTTGTTGATGAAAATAATATTAACAATCAATTAACTCTATCTTTAGCTCTTTCTAGCTAAGTTTCTTATCATTTTTGAACTTCAGTTATTTTTGGTGTTTAACTCCTTAACTTCGGTCAACACTTTAGTTCTCCTCAGGCATCTCCGTCCGTCGGGGTTGTCTGTCTTTCGGGTAACACTGTGATTCTACTTGTCGGTAATGTTTGCTCAGGTTTCTTTCTCGGGTATCACTATGACTTTTCTCTGGGGGTTCTCTATCCATCAAGGTGCACTAACTGTCGGTGTTTGTAGTCACTTAGTGCATACTGAACTTTTATGCATTACTGATAGCATAACCTTTATCTCTTTGGTTCTCTGAAGTCTTTGACACTATGTGTATAACCAATCAGATTATATCAAGTTGATATTAATGAAAATATAATACATTAACTGATTTAATGTCTTGCATTAACTTTATGTAGCTTGGTGATCATCAACTTAACATCTTCAAACATTAAATTAGTTATAGTTCATCAATCTCTCCCTTTTGCATTGATGGCAACACACTACATTATCACACTATATTATTACTAATACAATATGAAATATATCAATTTTAGTTCATCAGTCTACCAATCTTATTGTTCTATAACCAATACAAATATTTGGCTCTCGGTAAGCTCATATAGCTTAGATTTGTTTCTTGTAGAGTACTATCTTCAATCTTTAATCCCTTCACTAGATAGATGTAGCAGCTTTTGGTTTCTGTCTCTCCCTGTTTTATAGAATCTCTTCTTTTGATGTTTTCTCTCCCTTTGACTGTTCCTCTCCTTGATCATCTCTTTTTTTTAATAGAAACATAGATACATTCTCTCCCTTAAGTCATTTATTCCTTAATTCATCTCTCCCTAATGATATTTCTCTCCCTTTTGATATTCTCTCCCTTACAGGTTACATCTCTCTCAAATCATCTTTAAGTCATCTCTCCCTTATGATAGTCATGATGGATATTTCATATGTATATAATCTCTCTCCTTTGGATATTCTCAGGATATTCTCTCCCTTTGACAACAATGCCAAAGTATATCCTTCCTCCTTTTTATAATATACTCCTTGAATTTCCTTATCCATCAGCATTACAATGACTTTGGTGTTCGATGTAGATATGTACCTTTCTATGTACAGATGTATCTTTGTAGTCCATTTCTTTACTTGCATCAACATGAATGATCTTCTGATTGTGTGTAGGCTGATGCAGCCTCCTAGTCATCTTGTTGGCCATTAGACAAGGGTCAGACCCCTAGTCTCTTTCTCAGGTACTCAAGTGTATCTTTAAGTAATGGCTTTGTGAATATGTCAGCTAATTGTTCCTTTGATTGAACATATTCCAATATCACCTCTTTCTCTTGCACTTGTTCTCTTAAGTAATGATACTTGATAGAAATATGTTTAGTCTTAGCATGCATTAGTAGATTCTTAGAAATGTTTATTGCATTGGTATTATCACAATAGATAATCATTGGTTCAAGAATTTTCATATTCATACCTTCCAATAATTGTTTGATCCATGCAATGTTGGAGCAGTTTGCAGTAGCAGCCACATATTCTGCTTATGCAGTAGATTGTGAGATGCATCATTGCTTCTTACTGATCCATGTGACAAGTCTATCACCCATGAAGAATGCTCCTCCAGTTGTTCTATTTCTGTCGTCTAAGTTTCCATCCCAATCAACATCTGTATAGACTTGAAGCTCAAATTTCCCTTCTCTTTTATACCATAATCCATATTCCTCGGTGTTCTATAGATATCTTAAAATTCTCTTGACAACAGTCATGTGTGATTATTTGGTATTAGTAGAGAATCTTGCAACTATTCCAACTGCATCTACTATATCTGGTCTATTGTGAACAACATACATTATTTTTCCAATCATTGATCTATACAAGGTTTGATTTACCTTATTTGATTTTTCTTCTTTTTTCATCTTGCATCTAGTTGCCATAGGTGTTCCAACTGACTTGGAATCTTCCATCTTGAATATCTTCAACACTTCCTTGATGTATTTGGATTATGTGATATATATGCCTGCATCCTGTTGAATAATTTGTAGACCAAGAAAGAAGTTGATCTCCCCAAATATTGACATCTCAAATTCTTTTCTCATTTCATTAGAAAAATATTTACATAACATATCATTACCCCCAAATATGATATCATCAACAAATATTTCAGCAATCAGAATGTTATCATCAGTATCTTCTTTTAAATATAGATTGCTATTTTCACTTGTTCTTACAAATCCAATGCTTATGAGATAAGAATAAAGTCTTTCATACCAGGCTCTAGGTTCTTTTTTCAATCCATACAAGGCTTTGTGTAGTCTACAAACCATATTTCTCTTGTCAAGATCAACAAACCTTTCTGGTTGTTCAATGTATACCTCTTCTTCCAGTATTCCATTTAGGAATGCAAATTTGACATCCATTTGGCACACCTTGAATCCTTTGAATCCAGCATAAGAAAGTAGTATTCTGACTCCTTCTAGTATAGAAACAGGTGCAAAGGTTTCTCCATAATCAATACCTTCTTCTTGTGCATACCCCTTGCATACTAACCTTTCTTTGTTCCTTGTGACTTCTCGATTCGCATTCATCTTGTTTCTGACTATCCATTTGGTACCGATGACATTCTTGTCATTAGGTCTAAGTAATAATGTCCATATTCTGTTCTTCTCAATCTATTCTTGTTTCTTCATTCATAGCACTGACCCATTCTTCATTTTCAAGTGCAGTATTAACAAATTTGGGTTCAAAATCACAAATTAAACATCTAGTGTTTAGTGACTTGCTTCTACTTCTCATTCCAGCCTTCTTGTCTCCTATGATCTGGTTATGTGTATGATGTCTTCTGACATACTTGGCAAGTATCGATTCAGCTCTTTTTTCATCATTTTGATTATCATCTTGACCTTCATTCTAGTCTCCATCGCTCGAAACATCATTTTGAGGATTTTCCTAATTTTTGGTATTTGCAGCTTGATGCTTGGGTGCAATGTTCTATTGATCGGGAGCGATACATTGTTCCTCAGGTAGAGTGTTAGGTTCTTCATTGTAAACAAACCTGTTGTAGTCTTCTGGTTCTTTTCTGCTTTCCTGATCATTTTTCTCTGCATATTCATCTATTCTGATATTTTCTCTTTCAATTATTTTGTTAGAGGACTTGTTAAGACATTTATAAGCCTTTCTCTTGGTGGAATACCCTTGAAAGGTTCCTTCTTCACTTTTGGAGTCAAGCTTTCCATTACTATCATCTTTCAAAATATAATATTGACTTCCAAAAATTATGAAGTAACTTACATTGGGTGTGTATCCATACCATAGCTCATAGGGTGTCTTTTTGGTGTCTTTCTTCAATTGTATTATATTCAATGTGTAGATAAAAGTACTGACAACTTCCTTCCAGAATGTTTGGGTGATTCTTTTCTCTATCATCAATTTTCTTTCACAATCAACAATGGGTCTATTTCTTCTTTCAGCAATCCCATTTTGTTGTGGTGTTCTTGGTGCAGAAACCTATCTTTTAATTCCATGCTCATTGAAAAATTTAGTGAATTCATCAGAAACAAATTCTCCTCCTCTATCTGATCTTAAACATTTCAATTCCTTACCACTTTGTTTTTCTACCATAGCTTTATACCATTTAAACATCTTGAATGCTTTTGATTTTTCTTTTAAGAACATAACTGTCATCATTCTAGAATAATCATCAACAAAGAGAATGAAATATCTATCACCATAGTAGCTCTTTGTTCTCTTGGGTCCACCTAGATTAGTATGGACTAATTCTAGAATAGCATTATATGTATGGGCTTTGCTCTTGAAACTATACTTTGTCATTTTACCTTTTTTGACAATTCTTACACATGAGACACTCAGGCTTTAACATGCTTGTTAAGCCTCTTAATTTCCTTTTATTCATTATCTTAATCACGTTGTCAAAATTTACATGACATAATCTCTTATGCCATAACCATATGTCTTTGTTTCTATCCATTAAACAAGTGGTGTTTATATCATCAAGATAGAATAGGTTACCTTTTGTATGTTCACCAATTTCGATCAACCTTCCTGATTCATTGAAGATCTTTTCCTTCTTATTCTCAAATGATGCTTGGTGACCTATGTTATTCAACTATGAAACACTCAATATATTATAGTTAATTCATTTTACCTAGTAAGCATTTTCACATTTGATCAAGTTATCCAACATTATGGTTCCTTTACCTTCAAATGGACAAGGTGATTCATTACCCATTCTTACTAATCCACCATTATAATACTCAAAAGTTTCAAACTTTTGTTTATCACCGGTCATGTGGTGAGTGTATCCACTATCTATAATCCAGACATCATTCTTCCTAACCTTAGATATGAGTGTAATCTCTACATACCTTTCCTCTTCATCTGAATCATCCTTCATGGATACAAATACCATCTCAATGTCTTCATCAAATTTGGTATCAGTATCTCCAGCTCTATTCTTAGCCAGGTAACAAGCTTTCTTCCCTTTGTCCTTGTAGTCTTAGGTATCTCTTCTGTCAGATTTTTGGTTGCTTCGGCAACCTCTATTATCACCTCTATCAAACTTGTTTTCATATGATCTGTCATTACTTCTATCATCTTTTCTTTTGTTAGGACATCTAGTAAAGTGTCCAATCTCTTTACAATTAAAACATGCAAGTGGTAATTTACCTTTGTATCTACCTTTGCCTCTCTACAATATTCTAGCCATTAGTGTTTCAATCTCATCAAGATCTTGGTCATCACTATCACTTTCACTATCATTCCTCATAGTGTATTTATGACTTAACTTATTTATTTTCAAGGAATATTTGAATGCAGACTCAATAAATGGTAAGACACTGTTATCAAAGTTATTCATCTCAAATGAAATCAGTATACCAACCAAACTATCTAGAGTGAAATTATTTTTTTCTACTACTCTCATTTCTTGTATACCAGATACTCTAATAGCATATACAGGCAGTAAGGTTCTTAGGATTTTACTTGCCACTGTTTCTTCTTCAAGTATACCTCCAACTCCTCGGATAACATTGACTATCTCTTTGATTCTACAGCTGTACGAGTGATATTTTCTCCTTCTCTCATTCTTAGGTCATCAAATTTACCTCTTACGGTTTCTACCTTATCTCTTAGTACATTTGTATCTCCTCCATGTACCAACTTCAATTTGTCCCATATTTGCTTTGCATAGGTGCAGGATTTGACATCTTCAAATTCAGCATCAGAGAGTGAGGAAGAAAGTTCATCATCATAGAATTATGCTTGTGCTTTTCTCTTAATTTCTCAAGTGTGTGAGGTCCTGTAGGCAACACATATTCAGTATTAAAGTATTGAGTAACATCATTTCCAATACCTGATAGGTGGAGTCTTATCCTACTTTTCCATGATGCAAATTTGTCCTTGTTCAACTTGGGCATATCTCGTTTGCTCATCTTGTGATCTTTTTCTTAGGTCTTGAAGCCTTCCTTCTAAGCACACAAGCTCTGATACCAATTGTTAGAATAACTGAGAGGGAGGTGAATCAATGGCCTCAAAAATATTCCAATAAATTAACCCAAAAACTTATCACCAAAATTATAAGCCTCTAGTTATCTTTAGTCCCACAAGATGTGTGCCTTGAAATAATCTTAACAAATAAATACTGCTCGGAGTTCACTGTTAAACCTTATTCTTACTTATTACCGATTAGTAGTCTATCATTTACAGAAATATAGTAAATAACTTAGTGTATACCTATCAATCATGTTTTAGTAATGTGTAAAGAAAAACATGAAAGCAATGACTTATAAACACATTTGACACATGGATTTTTAATGTGGAAACCCTATTAAGGGAAAAACCACTTGGAACCGATAACCCAAAATTTTCACTCTTCTGAAGTGAGCTCGGTGAAGAGCCAACCCTATTAAAGGTTACAAACACATTATTAAGTGTGACCTTGTTAGAGGATTTAACACTAATAGTTTATCACTTGATATTTGGCACTCCTATGCTATCTTCATGATAAACCTTTTGATACTCCTTGGGATGTATCTCAATATATAAAGGATTTGTTTAGATCCTACTCAGTTAAGAGACTTCTTTGATTCAATGGTTAAACTAAAATAGTATATGATATGTTCATACATACAACTTAGACTTGCAGATTTTTAGATCTATTGTAAGATCATAATACCTTTCTGATCAATGTATCCTTTCAATACCTTTGCTCCATTTCTTTCTTCTTGGTGATTTTGTGCTTCTCTGTTGCTCAGTGTCTGCAGAAATCTTAGCTCTATTCCTTAGCTTGATTGATCAGGACTGTGTGAATTCTACCTTCACCAGTATCTCCTTCAACATCTTCTTCTCTATTCACCCCTAATTTACAATGAATTATCTTGTCTCTTTATAGACATGATTTGATCATTTCTCATTCCTTTACTTTCTTGTTCTTGGCGTGATCCGTAATTCTAGCCAATCTTGCTTTAAAAATTTACTTCAGTTTTATCCCATAGATTTCTCTTAGAAAACTGGAATAAAAAAACTTTAAAACTCTATCTTATCTCTGGCTTTTAATTTGTCTATGAAAACAATATTAACATTCAGTTAACTCCATCTTTAGTTGTTTCCAACTAAGTCTCTTTTTGTTTCTGAACTTCAGTTCTTTTTTGTGTTTAACTCCTTGTTAGCTTCAGTCAACAGTTCAGTTCTCCTTGGGCATCTCCATCCGTCGGGGTTGTCTATCTATCAGGGTTGTCTGTTTGTCAGGTAACACTGTGATTCTGCTCATCGGTAATTCTTGCTCATGTTTCTTGCTCGGGTATCACTATGAATTTTCTCTTGGGGTTCTCTATTTGTCAAGGTGCACTGACCATCGGTGTTTGTAGTCACTTGGTGCATACTAAAATTTTAACATTACTGATAGCATAACCTTTCTCTCTGGTTCTCTGAAGTCTTTGACACTATGTGTATAACCAATCAGATTATATCAAGTTGACATCAATGAAAATACAATACAATAACGTATTCAATGTCTTGCATTAACTTTCTGTAGCTTGGTGATCATCAAATTTACATCTTCAAACATTCAATATGTTATAGTTCATCACCCACATGTGTGAGAAACTTCTCACATGAAATCCACCCAACCCTCTTAAATGCTCTTACTACCTTGTCCCCCACTCCTTTCTCCAAGGTAGCTCACACATGTGTGAGAAAGATTGAGCCTCACAAAGCATTTAATGGTCAAATTGACCTCTCCTCTAAGCCAATGTGTCCCTTATGTGGCTCCTATGTGGATGCCACATAGGTGCCACTTCATCCAAGCCCTCTTCCTTGCCCTAAAAATCTATAAATAAAGAGCCTTTCCTCTTGCATTTCATCTCTCACATTTGCATTGTTATTATGCTATTTTAGTTTTAGAATTCATGCTAGTTTCATACTTTCTTTCTTATTTTCTTGCTTAAATCATTTAGAAATCACATGCTAGGATAATTTGGTAAATGAACTTAGTTTCTTTCATTATATTTAACATATCATCTCATAGCTAAATCATCATCTTGAGGGGTTTTTTCGACTAGTTCTTCATAACTAGCTCTTGAAATCTCTCCTCTCCCATCAATCTTGCGTTCATACTTGCATTGCATTGGGGTTTTGATCCTTTGTGTGTTTGAGAGAGCACATCCACATCCATTTTTAGAGAAAATCCAAAAAATTAATAGGGTGCAACACTTGTTTAAGCTCAATCTGATGTTATATTGATTTCTTTGTTGGTTCTTTCTCATTTCATGTTTTAAATCTTTGTATGTGCTAACCCACTAACATTTTCATGTTTGAGATTGCTCCCAACGGGTGAAGATCTCCCCATACACAATAACATTAAGATTACAAAGTATTTGTATTTTTAATGGGGGAAAATGGATTCATCTAGCCTAAATATATAAGTTAGAAACAATTTTATAATACCATTACATTATGGAACAATCAATTAGGCCCAACTTCAATCCCTTGGGAGAGTAGGGCATCTATGGTTGATTGGTGATTGATTGTCCCTCTTTTGATTTGGATTTATTGTGTATGATTTGGAAAGTGAAGAGCAAGAACTAGGATAAAAGGGTTCAAAATTGATAATAATCAACACAATGAGACAAATGTAAATCTAAGAATCAACCAAGACGTATATTTCTAGAAAGGGATGTAGAGAGGAATATTTGTCTGGAATTTGAGTTTTAAATGGTTGAACTTTGTCACTGGGCACCATAGTCCTCCAAGTGTCTTAGGTGAAGAAAAAAAATCAAACTGGTCTCACGAGCCTCCAAATTACCTCTGAATCAACTTTCAATTCAAAACACCAGGAATACAGAACTAGGTTCCCAAGTCTCTCAATTTTTTATTCTTAATTGATTATGTCATTTTTTGCACTAGGCTCTTGCACTCGTAAACTAGATCTGAAACCTATTTTTGGACTTGTATCCGCTAACAATGAGGGGAAAATGGTGTTGGATTATATAGGGGCTTGCCTAAGTCAAATCTTGGGTTGGGAATCATACCTACAATAATGATGATGAAAATGAAAGCTTTATTATTGCTATGATATATAATTAATCTAAAGGAAATACTTGAATGGAAATATTCAATTGAAATGAATATACCTTTGATTGATGATTCCTCAAAATATTGATGAAATAATGTGATGAATCATCATAAAATTAACTTGAAGATGCCTTGTTTTAGCTTGATGCTCCTTAAATCTTATATGTTGTTGAGAAGAACTCCCTACCTAAGGCTGGAATGTTCTCTTGGATTTCTTTGTAAAAATAGATTTCGACAACAAACATATTTAGAAGAATGGGCTATGAAGGCCCTAGTAGGTGCTCACTATGTGATAAATATGAAGATACTATAGATCACATACTACTGACATGCAATTTCTCTAACCAATGTTGAAAATGGCTTTGTAACAAGCTGGGATAGGCCTCATCCCAACCTAATTCCATCTTAAGTCTGTTCTAATCGTAGTCTAAAATAATAATAATAAAATTATTTGTATAGCAATTTATGGCTAATATAACCTTCTATGGTCATATGGAAGTTATGGAAATAATTCAATAGGCGCTTGTTCAAAGATAAAAAGATGATTTGTGAGGAGTTAATAAATAAAATTGAAGTGGGCATTATTGAAACATCAAACAATAAAATTATGAATCAATACAAAGTTGATGCAAGGATGACCTATTGGGATGAAAGGGTGAGAGACACATAGAATGGCCTAAAGATTCATCCTTATGTTGGAACTGCGGCAAAATTTAATAAATAAAAAAGAGCTTAATGTAGATGGAGGCCTCCAAAAAAGGGATGGTTCAAACTCAATTTTGATGGAGCCTCACGTGGCAACATTGGGAAAGAAGGTATAGGGTGTTGTCTTCACAACTTAGAAGGAAGGGAAGTGGAAACTTGCATGAAATAAATAGGTATAGAGACTAATAACAAGGCAGAATTGATGGCTCTAGTTGAAGGATTACTGGTCTACAAGGATATGCAGATAGAGAAAGTGGAGATAGAAGGGGATTCAACAATTGTGATAAATGCATTAAGAAAGGGATTAATGTCGAATTGGAAACTTAATGCAATACTAGCAAGAGCCCTACACTTGATTAAATCCCTCAAAAGGCAACTTTCAACCATATTTATAGGGAAGGCAATAAAAGAGCAGATAAATTAGCAAATAATGGAGCAGATGGACACTTCATTACTTAGAAAGAAAGATGATAAATGGTTTAATTTTAGTGATTGTAGTCCACTGTCAAAATAGTTAGGATTGATGCAGGCTTATGCATAACTGCAATAACTTACAAAAGAAGATAATATATATACTTTAATAGATGGGAGACAAACGGCTACAAGAGATCAATCTCTCTCTCTCTCTCTCTCTAT
>MU228402.1:0-14041 GCA_018584345.1 Thuja plicata | reverse complement strand
ATATATATATATATACATATATATATATGTTAGTGAACAGATTTGTCTCCACTTTAATCACAATCTATGTTGAACCTATACCTCTTTGAAAACAAACAGTTCTACAACAGTTGGGCAAGCATAAAATGATTACTTCCCTCTAACTTAAGTGAGGTACAACTCCCTCTTAGAAATATTCAATAAAATTCCAACTTAACAACTAACCAAAGTAATTTTAACCCGAAAGCACATAAGGATCTCTCAAATACTCCTAGGTATTGAGGTATTTTTTAGATATTTCAAACATGAAAAGAAAACTAAAATTAAAGAACACACAGATTATTTAACTATCTTGAGATAAACTTAAAATGAGGAAGAAACAGAGAATTATCAAGAAAGATGGAGAACCACCATGCATTTACAAATAACACAGAGCAGGAAATATATTAACTCACAAAGTAATTAACATATCACGAGTTCAAATTCACAAATTCAAACCAAGATTTGTATTAAAGTATTATGATTGCACAGAACAAAGTCTGAGATCAATGCAGATTTCTATATCTTTCTATCCAGTTCCTTTAAAAACAAAAAAAAAATTAATAACATGGCTTAAGACAATGATCAAAACTAAGCCTCCAAAAAAAAAAAAAAAATCTAACCCCTACAAAGTTTTATGCACCAGCATATATAGTTTAGCGATCCCGGGGGCCTCCCTAAAAACTTGGCCACCAGGTTAACCAAAAAGAAACGGTTACAAACTAGTAACTTAAAAGAGAAACATTTTTAGAGACAGTTGTCCCATAATTAAAAATAGCTTAAAACATAAAATCCTTGCATGATTTCAGCTACTTGTCCTCGTACGTGGCTTCTCGAACCATCTTCCAGCTCTGAAATGTGCTCACCAACTCCTGAATCAGATGAGAGTGTAGGCCCTTCAAACCATTCAGATTTGTGCAGCATGCATTCTTTTCCCACTTAAAATATTGAATCTTCTCCAACCTCCTAGGTAACTATCCTTTGTTTAGGAACAACAAGGACTCTACGTTAGCCATCCTGGTAAAATATTTAGCCCGTATTTCTTCTTTTTCCTTGATACTATTCATAGTATCTTCAAAGCTCTTAATCATGGTTTCTGTGTTTGTGCTTCCATCTTCTAACTGGAGAATACCTGATGGGTTTACCACTTTTATGTCTTTTAATGCATTGGTGTGCATTTCCTTGATCTCCTTTTCCATAGCACGTGTGTTAGAGACTGCAACTCTGAATAGACTACCTTTCCAGCTCAGATTCTTTTTTAATATAAACAACATGCAAGCGTCCACCATATTTATTGGATTTTCTGTCAAGAATTTCCCCACTCCATATTTCTCTATCTCAGTAATCTAAGACACAATAGCTGCACACATCTCTTCATCTGATTCCCATCCTGGAATTATGGTATGAATTTCCATAATCAGCGCCCCCCTTTTGCATAGGTGGTGAAGAATTCTTGAATGAAATTTCTTCCTTCCATAACAATACCACCAACCGAGTTCTTCATTGCTTCCATGAGGAATCTACCCTATACGATCTGCTTCAATAACTATTTACTATCTATTGAATTAGGATCAAAGCCCTATGGAGATTGGGCCAAGGGCAATGCTCCAACCTCACTAAGTGAAATGAGAAATTTGGCCATTGTAATCATGAGCTACTTGAGTTCATTTTTTTCCTTACCATCCTTTTTAGATTGACCGAGCATGTGGTCTACAAAAAATTTAAACAAATGGTCCCTGGTATCTTTGTTTAACACACCAAACTCCATCTTTGTAACCTCACAATATTCTGCTGCGGGTTCATGGACTCTCTCCTTTCGCTTGAAGGTTGCGATCTCGACGGAAACTTTTCCTGTAGTAGGATCAGTAGTCAGCCTCACGTTGCTCTTAGCCCTTTTTTTCCTTTGGGGTACGAGTAGCATATTTGGTAACTATTTCTTTGACTAGTAAGGAGACAGGTTTAAAGCTGCGCTTCCTATTTACCAAATCTGTCAGCCTAGGGGGAATTGAACTAGAAACCAACCTATTATATGTTGTCTTGGTAGGTGTCACATCCTCCTGTTGAACCTTAGGTTTGTCAGTAAACATCTCGTGGTCTTTCTTATTATGCTCTGGTGAGAAAGAGATGTCCTCATCATTGATATCAATATTAATATAACTAGAATCTAGGGATGCCATTTGTGTTTGACCTTCAGACTTGGTTCTTGACCTTGTTTAGGGTGCGGTAGGATGTGCACAGGAAGTCACCTTCCTTTTAGATGGAAGAATACTACCTATACTCTGTTGACTCAGGAAAAAAAAAACCTCTGTCCTTCGCAGCCGAGACTCCTCAACCTAGCTCTGAAAAGGAAAAGGTTGAAGGACATAATTTAAAGAATGCTCACCCAGCTGAAATATAACCGAAGAGATGGACATTAAATGTGGCATGTAGGCTTGCGCAGAGTGAATCTGATGATGTGACATCTAGCAAGATTCATTTAATCAAATCACTTAAGTCATGATTACTTTCCATTTAATGCCACTACTTTACTCGTGTTGAAAAATAGTCTACCTTAACTCATTTTTCCAGCTAGGAATTACCCTGTGTCTTCCATCAAACCAAAATTGATCATACCATTATTCCAAAAAATACTGCTCTGACGTGTCATGTCACCTGTCACCTCGGCTATCACATCAATCTTTAAGCCCGCTGAATCTACCTTTGAACTACTTTGAACTACTTCAAACTGAGGTTCAAATAGGTTCAAAGTGGTTCACGGCTGCATCATGATGTGGCACGGGTCCCACCTGTAATCACCAATGTTATCCCAAAATCTTTGTTTGAACTACTTCGAACTGAGGTTTGAAGAGGTTCAAAGTGGTTCATGAGGAAGAAATAACTTCTAACACTTGGCCGAGAAGAGCTGACTACTACAAGACGGGTTCATGAAATATTAAGGTGATTGACTCAGAAGCAAAAATGACATAGGGAAAACTCTTTAATCATGAACTTTGTGATAAGGAGGAAACCAAGCAAGGATTAAAAATATAATAGGGTCAAGGACACTTTTACCATGGTGACTCAAAATAGACGGTAAGAATACAATAATAGATGTATAAATATATAAATAAATATATACTATCCACTTACAAGATCGACCCTCTCATACGACTGCCTTTGGTAACTACTTATGAAATGTAATTATTAATTATCACCTACCTTGGTTGATACAATCCAATAATGTAAACTATGATATGAAGCTCTTTTTTATTCTTTTGTGCCCTCATTATATCATGAAGTTAGTTCTTTATTAGTGTTATCATGTTTTGTAATGATTATCTCTCTCTAGAATTATCTAGAATTTTCCTTATTTCTTGTTTAAACTCTTCCCTTCTTAATTAGTTAATACTTGAAATTTATTGTGGATACCCCGATGAAATTATCAAGCAACAAATGGCTCTTATAGGAGTTGTTACTGAAGACCGTCTACAAGGTATTGTGAAATTCTCTCATGACCTAGTTATTAGAGCTATAATGCAAATCTTTGGTGATGAATACATATTTAATGAGGACCGAACTAGGGAAAATTCAGACATAGCTTCCATGTTCTTGGATTTAGCAATGTTTTTTTGAGAAGGATAGGGAAATCATGAAGAAAATCTACAAAAGCATTTTCATAGGGGATATTCTGGTAGATCTCATAAAAGTTTTGGTTAATATTTATGAAGACCTAACTATCCCCAAATATAGGCACTACGATAGGCTTATAGGGAGAAACAAGTCAGTTCCTAAATACCCTATCTTGGACATTGAAGAAAGATAGGGAAATTGTGAAGAAAATTTGAAAAAGCATCTTCATAGGGGATATTCTAGTAGATCTCAATAGAGTTTTAGTTAATATTTATGAACACCTAACTATCCCCAAATGTAAGCACTTTGATAGGCTTATATGGAGAAACAAGTCTATTCCTAAATACCCTATCTTGGACATTAAAGAATGGGATAGGTTTGAGGCAAGGAAACTTGTAATTTCTTGTAGCTTAATTTTCTACTCTAGTTATATCATATTAAAAGACCTGATAATCCTCACTACTTTGATAAGTACTTGGCAAAGCAAGGTATCAACATCAATGCGAAGGTAGTAAACATTTTGAATGCTTCATTCCTCAATGACGATGTGGACTCGGAGGATTCAAAAGGAGATTCCAGTGGCCGAGCTAGGAAGAGGAACAAGTGAAGGATGGGCAATTTGGTTGAAAATGCAGAAAGTCACCATTTGACACAAAATGAGGATAGATGCTCTGATAAAAAAGGGAAAAAAAAATTAATTTTATGCATTAAGACATTAGCTTAGGTTTTCTAGGTATAGCCATTTTTTTCTAGTTAGGCCTATAGTTATCTACCAAGAAATACTCTGCTTGTTATAGACTTTCCCCTATGGATGCTATGCTCCGATGACTTGAATATTTTGGATCATTCCTAACTTATCCTTTTTTGAAGCAATTTACTTTTTATGATGACTGGTGTCTCAGTTTTTGTAATGTGTATATTCTTCTGATGTTGGGTTTTCTGCCTCATGTTCTTGGTTCTCTCAATTTATTTCTTTTTATATGTCTGTTATCATATTATGTCAGAATTAAATATGTTAAGGGAGTAATATTTTCTCTTATTTGGCCTACTCTACTACTACGCCTTTGTATCATTTCATCATGGTAACGAGGTCCTTTAGTATACATGTCTATGCTTATAAGGTGAAGATATGGCATGTGGTTCATAAGAAGGTCTCACTATCAATTATGTAGTATGTTCCTTAATGGTACATCTTGATTGCCTCGAACACACACACACACACACACACACACACACACACACACACACACAGATAAACACTGGATGGAAACTTATTGATGAGATTTATGTCATCAAGGAACATATTGTATAAGGACCTTCTATATATGAGGATGAATATTGTGGTTTACATCCTGTATCTTGTTATTATTTTCTTTTGTGTTATCTATTGTTAATATCACTTTGACATTAGGTTGGTATGTCTAGAACAAATGAATCAATGCATGTATGAGAGAGTTTTACTTTATGGGGTTATAAACTTAGTTGTCCTGGTAAAGATAGTCTCTAATTGTTTTAAATATTTTATGTATTTCATGGTGATTGTGAATTAATCTGAAAATTAAGAGGATGATTGTTTAGGCTGAACGTCAAAGGCACTTAAAATAGGATTGAACGATTCTAATTTATTCTTGCATTGTGCTTATAAGATATTAATAATGAAATGGGGATGCTTCGATGGGTAGGACATGCATACCTACAAATGTCTTGTTATCTATTATCTTGCTCGAATGGCTTGATTCTTGTCTCTTAAATGGGGGCTTGTCAGGCAATATGATGGATATATAGAAACTAGCTAGAAAAATAAAGAACTCTATGATGAATTGCATTGAGGTGAAACATTAGAGCAATGGATTCTTTAAAAACTCTTGATGAAACTCAAGCATGCTTTGGAGTAGTAGGTATGCATGTTCTACTTAATTGAATAGGGTAATTAGCAATAATAAAAGGACCTTAATCAAAAGGGAAAACCACGATGACATTCCAAAGGTGTCTACTAAAGTGGTGGTCTGCTTGAAGCATAGCCTGGAATTTAAATGCACAATTAGAAGTACTCTTATCTTGTGGAGAATGAAATGTAATCTTATGTTAAAAGGGTGTGTTAAGTCAAATAAAGTGTACTATTTATTTCTCTCGTCTATACCCCGTAGTATATAAATGGGATGTTTGTAAGAGAATGAAACTTTTATTTTTCTTCTTTTTGGGGGCAAGACTGGAGGTTTTCTCTGGCCGACTCTTTCCTACCAGTGCCCCTAGTGAGTGAGTCTGTAAATAGGTTAATTATTAATAAAAAATTATTTGGCCAAGGCCTTTTACCTATCAAAAAAATCATATTTTGTTTTAAAATTAAAAATAAATAAATAATAAATACGTAAATATTATAAACATTCTATTTTTAAGATGATAGGCTTTGCGTGGGAGCTTTGCTCCCAGAAATGCATTTTCTTCCCGAATAGTTTTCAACCCTTTTTGTCATTAGTTTTCCTTTTCCAGCCATGAAAATTCCTTTAGATTTTTCTCTCTACTTTTTGGTTGGATTTTACTAGACAAATCTAAAGTACAAATAGCAAGTTGCCTTGTTTATTTCCCCTATTTGTATTCCCTTTTTTTTGGTCTTATTGGAATCCTTACTTTGCTTTGAGACCCTCAAACAGTACCGAAAGAAGCACAAGCATGTTCCCATGAAAGATACGAAGAGTTGGGCACAAAAAAGTTCTAAATGGTTTGCATTATTTACACAGTTGGAAACCCTGCATCATTAGAAGGGATTTGAATTGAGTTAACATTTTTGTGAATGGCGATACAGACACATTGAAAATTGAGGATCTGGGTCTTGGCGTTGCATATTCTTACATGATTACTTTGTTAATGTAAGTTTAGTATTCTTGAAACCCTGATTATTCTTGTGTTGTTTTAGATACGAAGCAGGTCAAATCTGGATTTTGTGGAATATGTATTTTATTCTGGGTGTATAATGAGTTCAAACTAAAAGTTGTACTTTGCTTTTACATTTTACCAATGTAACAAGCCACAAGAGGATTTATATTGCCTTGTAGTATTGCACGGGTGGTGATTTGGCTGCATAACCACATCATAGAAGGTCTTCAGAAGTTGTTGCAAGACATTTTATGAGACAACTAGGTAAATTCCATACTTCTACATGGATTTGACAAGTTTTAGGTCTTGTGGAGTAAAATTATTTTAAGAATGGTCATCTTTAAAGGCTAATTAATTAATTTTGTTTTCTACTTTGATTTTTTTTGGTGATTTTACAAATATATTTGTTTCTATAATTAATATTTTTATATTCTCAAAGCACTGATATTTACTTGGTTTCATTTTCAGCTGTTGGCTTACAAGTTCTTCAAGAAAATAATCTTATACACTGGCATTTAAAACCATAGGTGAAATTATTGAAATTTTGGGGATTATGGGAGTGAGAGGTGTATTGTGGGAGTGAGAGGTGCATTGGCATGCATGCAATTAATTATTGGTGTTTCTTCAAAATGATGGGAGTGAGAGGTGTATTATGGGAGTGAGAGGTGTATTGTGGGAGTGAGAGGTGCATTGGCATGCATGCAATTAATTATGGGAGTGAGAGGTGCATTGGCATGCATGCAATTAATTATTGGTGTCTCTTACTTGCTTCATTTTTTTCATTTTTTTCTTTCATTTGTTTCTTTCATTCCCACTTTGTCTCTCATCTCAGAGATGCAACTTTTTTTCCTAGAAATTCTACTACATTGATTAAATATTTTTAATTGATTTTGATGACACGTTGTTAATTCTTTTAAAAAAGTTGTTTTTACAACAGAATTAAAAATTATATGGGAGATGCTAATTAATATTTTTATTGGTTTTTATCTTTCTTTATTCATGTAAAAACAAGACTATGCTTTGCTCATGAAATTAGTTGTGTAGGTTCAATAGTGATTCTCCTTTGTATGCACAACTATTTGGTCTTTTTTTTTTTGTGATCTTGGTCAAGTATATCAAGTGTAAGTAAAAGAAAAATTGTTCTTCAACGAGATCTATATTTGTTCAAGATAAATTACAATTAGATTTATTCAATCATTCAAATTTGTTTAAGATAAATTGTAAATAAATTTATCCATGCAACCTGATTTATTCATGATGATAAATTGTAAATAGATTTCACCATGCAACCTATTTATTCATGGTCGAAATCTATACAACCAAATTTGTTCATGATTGCAATCTAAGTAATTTGGGCGACCAGATTTTACCATGATTGCAATCTAAGTAATTTGGGCATGTCGCATACTAAGACCAATTTAAAATTTTATCATTTCAACGATTTAAAATTTATTTAAGTTTTCATGTTGATAGAAAAATAAAATATTAAGTTTTCAAATTGATATTTTAAATTATAATAGAAATAAATTTTTACAATTAAAAAAGAAAGTTTTTCTAAGAAGAAATATAATTAAAAAAACACTTCATTGATTATAATAGAAAACAAGAATGTGCAACCAGATTTTATCATGATTGCAATCTAATTAATTTGGGCATAGAGGATTCTAAGATCAATTTGAAATTTTATCATTTCACTGATTTAAAATTTATTTTGATTCTTTTCTATTAGATTTTAAAATTATAATATAATTAAAAAAGAACTTCGTTGATTATGATAGAATATTTGTTATGAAATTAACAACTCTAATTTTTAGTAACTAATTAAAAATATAATATTTGAACAAAGTAAATAATTAAATACAAAGTAGTTAAATTTAAAGTTAAATTTTTAGAAATATAATAAAAAGAAAAGAAACTTCATTTTTTGAGAGATCTATAATAGAAACATTTATTTCACAATTAGATAGTGTACTTACTAGAAATTAATTAAAAGTGAGTTATTAAACTAATTTAAGATGAGATATTTAAACAAAGTAAAAATACAATATTAAACATTAAACTTTGAAGCTCATTTTTATAAAATTATAATTAAAATACACCTTTACAATTAAGAATAAAAACATTTTTTATTTTAAAGATTTATAATAAAAACATTTCTTTCACAATTAGATAGTGTACTTACTAGAAATTAATTAAAAGTGAGATATTAGACTAATTTAAGATGAGATATTTAAAAAAAATTTAAAAAAAATATTAAATATTAAATTTTGAAGCCTATTTTTATAAAATTATAATTGACACAAATCTGAACACATATAATTTACAACAAAACATCATGAGCTAAGAATTCTTACATATCATTTTCAAAATTCCTTCTACGAACCATTGATTATCTGCTACTGGCATTCTACAAAACACATCACTTTCTTCAAAATCAACACTCCTATCAGCTCATCGTTGCACACACAAAAATGCTCAACTGCTAGTTTAGATATGTTTCTTTGTTTTTGTGACTAGTCACATGGTAATCAGGGTGTGAGTTGTTTCTAATATGATCTTTCTCATGCACTATTTTTCAGAACACGGTTCACTTTTTGGATGTGAATTGTTTCTAATATGAGATTTCTCATGCACTATTTTTCAAAATGCAATACTTTTTCTCCATATAAATTGTTTCTAATATGAGCTTTCTCATGCTTTATTTTTCAAAATACGATTCACTTATAGACTTTTACATGGAAATCCATATTGGAGTGTCACGGTCACCTCCTTTAGTCCCTACCTATATGTGTGTGGGGTTGGGTGGGGTCATGGGCCCACCATTATCAAACCCTTTTGTCCTCTCATCCACCCAAAAAATCACAATTGCTCATTCATCTGCTTGTGAAGAAGAATATTGTGCAACAATGTGTAAAGCAATTGGGCTACATTGCATATTAGAAATAAAATTGGAAGTACCTTAGAAGCAACTTAACAATCAGAGTAAAAAAAAATGTGAATAAATATATATAAGTATTTATGATTAAAGCGCGAAATGGCAGAGCAGGAACAATTTAGCAAAATAAAGCAGTTCTTTTGCCCTAATTTTAGGCATTCTCGGTAGTGGGGTTTTTCGCCGAAACCGTTGCAAAATCATGGGGCAAATTTTTTTAGAAGGTCGAATGACTTCTTTGAAAATCAACCCCAATGGGTAAAACACAGACGGGTCCCCAGAATGGTCTCACAGGAAGATTTTGTAGTGACGCACTCTAGAAACTTCACAATGGTAAAAGATCTGAATGCTCAATTCCTTTTCTTTGATAGAACCAAGTATGCAAGTCATAATAAATCCTTCCTAAATAGGAAACCATTGAACATTCATTTTAGAGATAGTCGGAATGAGAAAACCCTAAAAAATTCCCCATATAGAGTTTTTTCTAGGGCATCACCACGAAACAATTTGGTAACTGAGAATGAGTGGCTTCCGGCTCATAAACAAAATGCACAGAGATTCAAACAACATAAATATAGGAAGACTAGGTGAATTCTAAATTCGCAAGCTTGTAATGTTGAGTTTCCCACCTTTAACCATTTCAGGCATCTTCAGACAGGGAATTGCATACAAAATAAGAAAGATGACATTTACACTCCACCCCATAGACGAAGCCTAGAAAAACATTACTCTAAAAATATTCTCTCTAATAGGGTTTACTCTTCGTCGCCCCAAAGTTCCAAAAAATTAATTAAACCTAATAATTTTATGAAGGACTTAACCATCAAAGGTGATTTTACTTTCATGAATGGTTTAAGGAATCACTATGCAACCTCAGGGATTTACGGGAAGTGTTATGGTCACGAGCTAAAAGAGAATAACATTAGGGTTTGGCTCTACGAATCCTTCGGGGAATAGATAAGTATGACTTTTCTAAATAATAATTGCTTTTTTCTGGAGTGCAGAAATGTATCTATTAGGGATAAATTATTATTTGATGAACATATATATTATTTAGGGCATGCAGTCAAATATATAGAATGGAAACCAAATTTTTGATATAGTATGTTTGATTGCATCTCTACTCCTATTTGGGTTAAAATTGTAAATATGCCAGTAGAACTTATGCATAGTAAGATTATTTCACAAATTGGAGGAAGCTTAGGAAGAATTGTATCGTTAGAACTTAATCTACTTAACTCATCAGATGTTAAAATGTTGATATAGACAAATGATAAGATTGCCTTTCCCTGCAACATCAAATTTGAAGCAAACCAGATCACATATAAGCTTAATTTAGAAAAATTCTATGGTAATATTTTGCATAAAATCTGGATCAGCCCTAGTAGAGATATTAAAAATAATATAATAGATAATACAACAGACCTTAAGGATTTTTGTAAAGAGGACTATAATAGTCTCATTGAAAAGGGGGAAGTATGTAAGTATCCGATATTCCCAAACTCTATTAATATCTATTAGAAATTAATCTTTACATGCTTTATGTAAGTAGGAGATTCCTATGGAATCCCTACACCTATTTTGTCCTCTTGTGAGCATAATTCATTTTATGTATTTTCCCTTGGTTGTATTATTTAATGGGATAAACCAAGGCATCCCTTAGATTCCTCCCTAAGAGGAAATAACACAAGTGGCACACACTTTATGAATGTGGCTCACATGCACATAGGAGTTACACTTCAAACTCCTTCTTCCATCTCTACTTAAGAGATATTTCTCCTCTTTCTTTGTAGACAACACAAGCACTAGTTGTAGCACTTCGTCACTTCAAGTGACTCATTGTATGAGTTTGGCTCTCATTCTCTCTCTCTCACGTTCTTAGGCAATTTTCCCATTCATATTTATTCATGAGGTTTTTTTTATGCTTTTCCCCCTTCAAAATCTTGTCTCTTTGTCTTGCTCTTGGTGAATGCTCCTTGTTTTGTGCTAATTCATGGTAAATCTTCTTACTCCTTACTCAATGCATTAAACAATTTCATGTCTCTCTCTTTATTTTTATTATTATTTTAACATGGTATCAGAGCAGGTTGGTTTAATCTTCAATTGAGTTTACAGGTGAAGGAGCTACCATATCTTGGAGCACTCCAATATCGAAGACTCTTGAGAGAGTGTTGAGAAATATTCAAAAAAAAATTGGGTTTGGCTGGTTTACCACCGAACCCGATTTATCTTTTGCATACATTATTGGTTTATCTTTTGGATACAGTATTGACTCATTTTGTGCAGGATTTGAAATCATTTTTTCTCTTTCAGATTCATTCCTCTTTCAGTTTCATTATTATTCATTCCTCTCATATTGCTCATATCTAACTTTTTTACAGTTTGTATTGCACTATCTTTGTTATTATCTATGTTATTACCTCTACATGCATATACACCAGCGTTTAAATCCATGTTGCAGATTTCATAGTAATCTAAATTTAATAAGTTTCACCTTCCGAGCTTATCAGTTTGTGTTTCACTTAAATCTAACTATGTTGTTTTGCAGATCTCTCTCTATATACTTCTATTGATCTATTTTATCTCTCAACCTTCCATGATATATAACATTTTTTGATATATAACTTTTCCTTCTTTTTCATCTCTTTTCTGCTATTAAATTTATTAACATTTTATGTCTTTGTGCAGCCAATACACTATTCCAGCGTAGCTTGCTGTTGCACCTTTGTCTCTTTGCATATTTCTCCAGCATTCATTGTGTAGCATTTCATTCAATACATAGCGCAGCTGTCTATTTTTTTTTCATTGTCTTTGTCCTCTTATAGCTCTTCCTCTTGCGCAGCCTTTTATCCTTTGTTGTCTTAGATCTAACGCAGACTTCAGCTGCATATACTTCATTAGCATATACTTGTTGCGCAGCCCATCTTCCTTCATTGCGTAGGGCTCTTTCATTGTGCAGGGTTCCTTGTCCTATGCAGGAAGTTGCTTCCTCACTACTTCTTCTTCCAGCTCGCAGACTTTTTCTTTAGCTATTCCTTTCTTAGCGCAGCATTATATTTTGCATTGTTTGCACTGCAACTTTTCTATATTTCATTATCTCATTCCTTGCGCAACTTTCTATGAACTTAGCCCAGCAGTATCTTTAATTTCATTGCAATACATTGCGCAGCTGTATCATATACTTTGTGCAGCCTCTCCTTGCATTTTTTTAACAATTATTACATTATACTCTGGTTGCAGCTTTCAAAATGCTTCCTTAAAAACATTTTGAAAATGATAACATTCTATTAATATTCTGAGTATTCTGTTAACATTCTATTTTTTGGTTGCACATTATCATTATAACTATTATTACTATAGGTTAATCATTATTTAATTGCTACAGGCTAATAATTATTCTAACGTTTTCTGATTTATGCAGGGTTCTTGGCAGGTCTTATTTCATCTTGTCATTAGATTCTTGTTATATTTTTAGACTTTATTCAAATTTATTTTTAACTTTACCAAATCTATTCAAAAAATTAACAAAAGTTAATCTCTTTTACATTTTGTTTTCACTTAACTTTAAAAAATCGTCAAAACCCATTATTCCTCTTTTTTTAAAACTTAATTCAATTGTTAATCTATTATTTAATTGTCATTAAAACTTGTTTTATCACTTTAACAAAAATTTAAATTTATTTGAACATTTAATATTTCTGGCATACTGATATTTACTAATTACGTTAAATTAGCTTTTTGGATTCATCATTATATCTTACAACTTGTATTTAGCTTTATTTCAGTTAATTTTGATAATTTATCATGACAACACTAATGATGAATCTTAAACTTACAAGTTCAAATTATTCTACTTGGAGGCCGCACATGTCTGATTTTTTAAACTTTTGACACCTTTTGGATATTGTGTCTTCACCTATTTTGAAACCGACTTCCACCACTCCTCAGGCTGACCAGGATTCCTGGCAGTTGAAAGATGAGGAAGCATTTGGTCTAATTGGATTCTCACTAAATCCAGACTTATATCACCTTATCAATGATTGTACTGAGGCTCATCAGGCTTGGCATGTCCTGGATAATACATTTCAAACTCACCAAACCTCTACTCCACCTTGTGACATCAGGTATCCTTTGAATAACTTTCCTATTTGGGATGACCCTTGTGATGATGTTTTCCTTGGGGATTATCCCCTTACTTTCTATTTTTCTCATCGAGCTAACATATTGCAGGTTGATTTTGTTACGAATACTTATTCTGCTTTGGATAATATTTTAGATCACGAAGATGAAATTATTGATATGTTTCTCAATGTCACTTTGCCCTCATGTATTACTAGAGATGATGTTCCTATTTGCTCCAAAGTGGATTATGATTTGGATTATGAATTTTGTGACACTTAAATGGTTATCATGGAGGACCAACCTCCTTCTCTAAAATCTAATCCTCTTGATGATATTATTAATGGTGATTGTCCTACTTATATTCTTTATTATGTATCTAGTAATGAATCCATTTGGTTTACAAAACCTCGTTATGATGCAATTACATTTGATGATTCACATTCAGCTTCTACTGATTTAGTTTTAGGAGGAAATCCCAATAATGGG
>MU228401.1:258815-277951 GCA_018584345.1 Thuja plicata | reverse complement strand
TATATACATGATCCTAGGATCATTCAAAGATAGTTGGAAAGCTATGTGAATGTACATCAATGTAATTATATGGCATGTTTTGAAGAGTACTTAGATGCAAGCAATGTGAGTTTCTTTCCAATCATTGCAAGTATTTATTATATGGGAGAGTTCTTTGAAGGAAAATAATATCAATTGTAAGTTGAGTGTTTTGTTGTCAATTCATATAGCTATGGTTGTCAAGATTGAATTCCTAGTTACCGAGTTAATGCTCAAATATGGGGAAAGGGGATTTGTGTCTCTTGTAGGTTTCTTCCTATAAGTACAACATGGGATTGGTTTCTCTGATATATTTGTGCCCACTTCATTCATTGTAAATGGTATCTTTATTTTTAAGAGGCTAGATTTAGGCATTAGATCTAAGGATTTTTTGTCACTGTGCTTTTTCCCATGGTGGGTTATCATGTATATCTTATGTTCATACATGAATGTATTTCTTCATACATTTCTTAATTATTATATCTCAAGAAACTTGTATTAAGGTATTGAGGCTCATGCTTGGAGAAGCTATTAATGGTTATTAATGTTCAATTAAGCTAAAAATTTATATATACTTATTAAATCCCCCACAGTATATTGTGTGTCCTTCAATTAATATCAAAGCTAAATTCCTTGGATAAAGTTTAATAGATTAAGGTAGACAATTTTTTTTTTTTTAAATTATGATCCGGTTTTTGATAGATTCAGTTATTCCTTTTAGACTGGAAGGATGAAATCCAATTTAATGGCTCTATAATTTGAGGTTTCATAATCACATTTGGATGAATATTAAATTATAGACAGTCCCCTAAGAGACCAAGTCAAGAAGAAGACTTGTGAAATTAATGAAAGATAATTAAATTCTATTCTATTTGGTTATCTAATTGTGAATATGTCAAATTTATGCAATATAAAACAACATGAAGGAGATAATGGTCAAATTGCAATATCTATGAAAGAGTTGAGAATGTTAAGGAAATAAACATTTATATATGCAAAGCTCAATTTACCTTTCTACACTGAAAGTAAAAAATGAAAGAGGATGAGAATAATATTAACTTTCTACACTGATTTGATGAGATAGTTAGTACTATTGGAGTGCTTGGTGAAGAAATGGTAATTGTGAAATATATTTTTATATCATGTACTATCCTAAAAAGTAAGCACCCTTATTAGGTGCTCATTTTTAGCCCCATTTTAGTATGTATGGGTTCCTACATTGATTTCATGTCCTTCTAGCACTTTTGTATCCTTCAAATATATACTAATTTATTTAAAACTTGATAATGGATCTAAATTCAATGTTTTATTTCCCATTTTTCATCCACTCACATAAATCATCTTCCACCTAGGTCCTTTACATTCATTTTTGGATCTTAGGATTTGTCCTAATTTACTTGCTGATTATATTTTTCACCACTCTTCTTGGGCACACTCCCTTAGGTTCCAGAAAAAATTCAAAAAAGTTTTTTTGGAAAGGCGGCCATTTGTGGCCTTGTCCTAGTCAAGGCCACCATTTTTGGTCGTGTGCTAGAGGTTTGTGATTTAATGGTCTCTAGGCCTGATGTAAGGGTTTTTATTCCATATCTTAATTGTAGTCATCCTTGTAAGATTTGGACATCAAAATGTCTATAAAAGGAGACCTCTTCCATTCCTTTTAATAGCTAGATCCATCTATTATCATGCAATCTTTCATACATTCATTGTGCATTTAAGAGATTCAAGTGAAAGCAAGCATCCATTAGTGAAGGCATCCATCATGAAGAATTCAAGTGTGAGGAATCTATCAAGATCCATTTAGCCTCTCAATTCTTCATTCAATCATGTATTCAAGGAATTCCCTTCCATAGATATAGCCACTTTCCCCATTGGAGGCCAAGGAAAGGAGTTTTACATCAAGGAAGGAGATCTACATTCACCCATCATTTCTTCTTCTTCTCCTTATTCCTCAATCCAATATTCTCACAAACTAAAACATCCATCATTCAATGGTTTCGTTTCATGATTTCCTATAGATTTTTTCTAGATTCCAAGGTATTGCATCAACACTTTTGATCATCTCATAAGAGGCATGGCATCATTGAGGTATAAGGTGATTTATGTTTCAGATCTAGAGTATATTCATCTTTCCTTATGAAATTTCAATTTCATTTCAATTTTGATTCTTATATAGGGAATTGACTAAGGAAATCCTCTTTGCACAACTTTTGTCCCTTTTCTCTGCGTGTAGGAATAGGTTGTGGAGTTTAGGATCTGGATCTAGAAGTATCAGAACTAGTTACAAGTCCCCTCTAGATTTCATAAATTTCAAAGTCAAAAGGACAAGGCCACAATATTCACCATTTTCTTTGACAAGGTCACCCTTTTTTTCCTTGTCCTCTGGGTCTGATATTTTCACAGATGGAAGTTTCAGGTTCCATAGTTTTAGATCCAAAACCTTACCCAATTTTGATAGCTCTACAGCAGCCAAAATCAAATCTAAAGGTCAATCTTCCTCTTCATGTTTTCAAGGTGGGTTCATTCATCCTATTTTTTCTCTTTCACTTACTTTTACATATCACGTCTATATTTCTTTCATCACTTACATATTAATCACATCACACAATCATACACTTTTTTCAATAAATAATACCCAAATCCCCCTTTTGCCTAGATTTTACATTAGTACCCCTTCCATCATTTTTGGGTTGTGCTAATTATATTTTCTTAAGGGTGTGTTTGTATTATAATACATAATAGGACCTTGGAGAGTGATCTAAATCCTAGCATTGCTCACCATTTTTTATTATACATTTTGGTGAACACAACTTATAAGATTTCAATTCAAATTTTTGTGCTAGATTCCCTTTCTATGTATTTAGATATCTAGATCTACTTTGTATGCATTGTTGATATTTAGATCTTCCTTTTACATTTTTTTTCCTTTACATATAATTGCATTTCTATATTCATTGCAAAATATTTCATGCATTAGTTAGCATTGCATTTTATCTAGATCAATTCATTTCTTATTTATGCATTTACATTGATAAAAAGAACAAATAATATATATTATTTTTCATGTTGTCATATTATATTATGTTTATAATGCATCCATTTTCACAAAGTGATAGTGGCTTATCCTCCCTTTTATCACTTTATCTCTCTCTTAAGGACCCCTCTCTTAATAAGGTCATATCTATTCAAGAAGTTGTTTTTAATCCTTCTTTCAGTAAGATCTCTCAATTGAGAGAACTTTTGAAGATTGATGTTAACTATTCTCTTGATATGTTCTTTCCCCATGAGAATACCTTGCTAAATTCCCTTTTTGACACCTTGTCTTCTTGGAATTAAGCTTTGGTGAATTATGATTATATTTATCCTAAAGCATGCAATGATCTCCTTATTTGGGATGAACCACTAGATGATAATGTTGACAATTATCTCCCTTGTGAAACAACATTGGTCCAATAATATGATATAATGGTTGACATTTCTTCTACTTCCTCCAAAGATGACACATTCATGCTTGATGTTCCTCCTTCTCCTAAGACATACCCCTTTTATGAGGATATTTTCTAGCAATATGAAGACATTATAAACACCTTTCGTAATATAAAATCACCTTCATTTGACACTCCTAAAGAAGAAGCATTAATGGAAATTCCTACTCCCTATTATAAAGGGTATCCTACTCATGAGGACACCTTGTAAGAAGAGTATAATATCATTGATTTTCTCCCTTGTAATGAAGAACACATGAATAATGAAGATCTTGATCAAGTTAATGGTGTCAATGTTTTGGGTACACGTAAAGTCATTGTTCATGCTAAACCTACGGTAGTCAACAAGCCTATGATAAATGTCAAAGGATGTAATCAATAAAATTAATTCTTAACACATAAAAAACTTGTAGTTACTATTAAGGGTTATCCTTAATATTCTTCTCATACTTTCACTACACCTATAATTACGGTTGAAGGATATAATTGACAAAGTTCTTGTCAAACTCTGAATAAGACAATTATACCCGTAAAAGGAAAATCTATTATTTGTTTTCATTTTGTTAAGGATTATAATTTTTTGGCTCACACCCATCACACCAAAAAAATTCTTTAACCTACTATTCTATTTTTTCCTACTTCTCTCCCAACCTCTAAACCCATGCTTCCTCCTCCACCCCATCTTCCTCAAAATCTTTGAAAGAAATATGACTTAATAGAATAAATTTGTAATACCCCTTCCAAGATATCTCTTTCAGATATTATTTAAAAATTTCCTATATCTCATTAATCCTTGAAAAGATATTTAACCACTCTTCCAACTCAACCACCTAATCAAGAAAACATCAATTCCTTTTTGCAATGAATTCATGATACTCATGTCTTGGCTTAAATTGTCTTTACTAAAGATGATTTTCCATGTAAATAAGTTCAAGATAAAAAATGAATCCCTTATGGTAGATGTCCTTATAAATGGTAATCTCATTTTTAGGACCATAATTGATGATGGGTCCTGACTAAATGTTTGTTGTATGAACATGTTGAAAGGGGTCAAAGTTGATGTTTGAACTATTAAACTTGATTACATTCCTATTTGTGGCTTTGAAAATATTGTTAAGAACACATTGGGCATTATCACATTACCGATTAAAGTAGGTTTGGTTATTCTAAAAACTCCTATTCATGTGATACTTGGACCTCTCAATTATAACCATCTTTTGTGTAGACCTTGGTACATGCTATGCATTTTGTTTCTTCAACTCTTCATCGAAAGGTCAAGTTTATATACAACAATATCATGTACACCCTTCTTGTAGATGATAGACTGAATAATTGTTTACAAATTGAATCCCATAATAAACCTATTTCTATAGAATATAAACAAGATCCTGAACCTATGGATGATCCTCCTCCTACAAGTATCCTTTCAGATGATGATTGAGGATATTTAGATTAAATCGCACCAAATCTTGTTGGGGAATACAAATTCACAACATTTAAACTTAAATAATCTAAACCTAACAAAGAATCCAAAATAAAAAATCCTCTATCTAATGATATTATTAACATATTTTTGTTTCTTACAAATATTTAGAAACTATCAAACCTGATTGTTATGACATAGTGACTTACGAGGCTCCACTAACTCTTTCTGATATGACTTTTTGTTATGGCCCTGATTATAATTTATTAGTTAAACATGGATTCAAATGGAATGGATGCAGAAAACATCATCAAGGAATTAAAGTTCCCTTAGGAAATGAGATGTTGGAAAGATTGATACAATGTAGACAATTGTTATTTTCTCATTGATGTCAAACCTTAACTAGTGAGACTATTGTTGTATGTTTGACTACCTTATCCATTGATTGATGAAGATTTGAAAGAATGGGATAGTAAGAAGACCAATGAAATGGTTGAGTTATGAGTATACACTAGGGTACTTGGTCATTTGGCACTTTGGAAAAGTGATACGTTGTTTATCTATAACTGACAGTTCACTGGAAGGTCGATGCCAAGCAAAGCAAAGTTGATACTAAGGAAAGTGAAAGGTGATGCCCAGCAAAGAAAAGATGATGTTGAGCTTGAGTGAAATGCCAAGGGAGATAGAGAAAGATGAGAAATAGTATTTTGTTTATTGATGAGATTTGAGATCTATGGCTAACATAGTTGATTTTATTGGGATATGCATTGTTAATTAAGATTGGTCCACATTCATTTAATGCATGGGAAACTGTTATTAGCACATGGATTCAATGTTTAATTAATGAATGTATTGGAGAAGTAAATTAAATGTAATGATGGAAAGATCCATTGGATTTGACCTAACCTAATATCTATGATCTTGATTAAGTGGAAAAAGATTTATCTGACCTAGATGAAGAGGTATAATATAACCTATTGTGGTTATTGTCTTAGTATCCAAGCAAGGAGAAGTTGAATGTAAATAGTATTGCATGGTTAATTGACTGATTGACAAGACCTAGCAAAGAAGGCTGGATAGAAGCAGAGTGATTGCTTGATGGTTTTCCAAGTAGATCTAAATTTTGACATGAAAATGGAGGCCACTCATTGAATTAGCATAAGAGTTGAAACTAGATATGGATTTGCAAAGTAAGTTGTATGTATCATATCACACCTACTAATTAGTTTCTAACCATAGTATCAGTTCAAATCCTTTAACTAGGTTGACCTAACAGTCATTGTATAAATATTTTGAACAAGGTAAAATTTAGATTGGAATGTTCTAAGTCCTCTAACAAGGCCACTCCTGATAGGGTGATTAAATCCTTTAACTAGGTCACATTTGACAGTGTGTTTTGTAACCTTTAACATGGTTGGCTCCTAACAGGGCATCACTTCAGAAGAGTGAAATTTTGGTAGCATGTTACTGGTGGTTTTTCCCATATTGGGTTTCCATGTTAAATCATGGTGTCAAAATTTGTGAATGTTATTGTTGTGTTTTAGTGTTAAGTTTCTGCAAGCTTATTTCATTAGTACATCAAACTGCACAATTTTGATGTTCATTACTGTCGAGCAGATCCAAGTTGTTGAAGTTGGTTTTAAATTTTTATATCAACACATCTGGACCTGAGGATAACTAATTCCCCCCCTCTTAGTTATTCTGAATTCATCCTAACAATTGGTATCATAGAAGAGTTCTCTTAAAAATTTTGAAGGTACTTGGAGATAAAGATCAAGACCTATAAAAGGGATGGACCAAAGATCAACAAGGAAAAATTTCCTGCATGGAAAAGTTTGATGAAACTTCACTTAGTTGGTATTGGAGATTTTTCTAAATGACATATTGAAATAGAATATGTAGCCCCTACTGGAGTTCTAAATGCTGCACAATTAAGATAAAAGCATGAACATAATCAAGAAATGCTGGAACTTGCATCATCTCTCAACTATCATGAATTTGAGGACATCAAGGATTGTACAAGTGCAAAGCAGATGTGGGATGCCCTTGAAACCATTTATGGAGGTGATACGAATGTACTAAGAGATAACTCTGAAAGCTTGAGAGGTAAGTTTGATGATTTAAAAATGCAAGAAGGAGAAAATATAGTGCAATATTATGATAGGATAAAGGAAGTTGTAAATTCTATTAGAGGAGCTAAGGGAACCATTGATAATGAAACTATCATGAGAAAAGTACTGAGAACACTTATTCCTATTTTATGCTATTAGAGTATCTACAATTCAAGAACTGAGATGTACTCCTAATAATAATTTAACTCAGGAAAGTCTATTAGGTAGACTTACTGCATTTGAGATGTCAAATTTTGATAACTATACTCCATAAGTTGTTGAACCTGCATTCAAGTCACAGATGGTCATCAAAAAATCAAGGAAAGGAAATAAATGTGTGGACAGTGATAGTTACATCTTAGATGATGATCTAGAAGAACTTGAGGCACTTATGGCAAGGAGACTAGCTAGAGGAAAAGGAAAATTCAAAAGTAAACTTCCTATTATTTTTTTTTCTTGTAAAAAAGTTGGTCATATTGTTGCTAGATGTCTAGACAAGAATGAAAAATATGAAAGAAGAGACAACAAATAAAAACATAGAATGGATGAGCGATAATACAGAAAGTACAAGGATTACAAAGACAAAGGTAAGAAATCTTTTTATATAGCTGAAGAAGCTTCTGATAGTGAATCTAATAAATCTAATGAAAATGATATAGTAGTAGTCTATGTTGCAATGAAAGATGATTCTTATGATGATGAGAAAACTACACTAATCTCTTATATGAGTAAAGGTGATTGTTGGATTATTGACAGTGGTTGTTTACATCACATGACTTGTGATAAAGACAAATTTGAGACCTTAGATCAATGCAAAGGTGGATATGTTAAGTTTGGTAATGATACACCTTGTAGATTCAAAGGGAAAGGATCAATCCAATTGACTAACAAAATTAGATGTGATGATGTATACTGGGTTGATGATCTTAAGTATAACTTGTTGAGTGTTTCACAACTGAACACTTTTGGTTACAGAGTTGAATTCCATCACAGGAAAGCAAAGATCTATGATGTCATTGGAGAATTAGTTGGAGGTGGTGAGAAAACAAAAGGTCACTTGTTCTAGCTAGATTTAGCTGAAGAGACATGCTTGTTTGCACAATATAATGATGTTTGGTTATGGCATAAGAGGCTATGTCATGTTAACTTTGATAACTTGGTAAGCATAAGTAAATTGAAAAAGGTTAGAGGGCTGCCTAAGTTAAAGAAACCTGAGAACACAATGTGTAAGCAATGTCAGTTGGGAAAAATGACTAAATCTAGTTTTAAAAGAAAAACTCATACTTTTGAGAATATTTTGGAATTGGTTCATACTAACCTTTATGGACCTATTGGTGAGAAAAGTTAGTATGGAGACAAATATTTTATTCTATTTGTAGATGACTACTCTAGGATGATGACTTTTATGTTTCTCAAAGAAAAATCTGATGCATTTCAGTTATTTAAGTGGTACCTAGAAAAAGTTGAAAAGGAAATAGGTAAGAGTATGAAATGTCTGAGATCTGATAGAGGAGGTGAGTTCATTTCTAATGAGTTTAACAGGTTCTGTAATGACTGAGGGATAAGAAGACAAATGTCAGCACCTAAGACACCACCACAGAATGGTATAGCTGAAAGAAGAAATCGATCTATCATGGATTGTGATAGAACATTAATGATGGAGAAAAATGTTGAACAAAAATATTGGAGAGAATCTGTGAGTACAACTCTTTATACCCTGAACAGAGTACAAGTCAAGAAAGGTACAAATACTACACCTTATGAGCTATGGTATGGACATGCACCTAGTGTAAGTTACTTTAAAGTCTTTGGGAGTAGATGTTTTATACTAAAGGATAACAAAAATGGTAAACTTGATGCTAAAGGAGAAGAAGGCATATTTCTTGGATATTCTACTAAGAGTAAGGCATACAAATGTTTGAATTCTAACACTAACAAAATTGTGGAAAGTGCAAATGTTAGAATTGATGAATATGCAGAAAGAAATGAAGCTGAAAGCATGATTGAGCCTAAAATTTATAGATCATTCACATATCCTGAAGAGGAGGATTCTAAAAAAACTGAAAATGAAGTTTCTGAGCAACAGTTTGCACCTGCCGAGACACAAAACAAAATTGTCGAGAAACAAGAGGTGACTGCCAAGCTATCTAATGGAGATGTCGAGTCAGAGTTTCATCCTAAATTCAACTTGAATGATCAAACTGAAGTTGAGAAAGAGCCTACTTTGGAAAAATATGTAAGAAGGCACCATAAACCTGATCAAATCATAGTAGCAAAGGATTCTACAGTTATGACAAGAGGCAAATTAAGAGAAGACACATGTTTGCTATGTGATTTTGAGCTTAAGACAGTAAAATATGCTTTGGACACTGAAGACTTGATTCAAGCCATGAATGAAGAGATTGACCATATTGAAAAGAACAAGACACAGACACTAGTACCGAGACTTGACAACAAAAATGTAATAGGTACAAAGTGGGTATTTAGAAACAAGCTGAATGAACATGGAGAGGTGACAAGGAATAAAGAAAGACTGATATGCAAAGGTTATGCAAAAGTGGAAGGAATTGACTATGGAGAGACATTTTCCCCAGTTGCAAGATTGGAGGGTGTAAGAAATCTACATGCATATGCAAGCTACAAAGGATTTAAAGTCTATCAAATGGATGTGAAGTCAGCATTTCTAAATGGAATATTAGAAGAGGAAGTATATATTGAACAAGCTGATGGATTTTTTGACCCAAGTAAGAGGAACATAGTTTGCAGACTACACAAGGCATTATATGGACTAAAACAAGCACCTAGAGCATGGTATGAAAGATTGCACAATTATTTGATGAAGATTGGATTTGCAAGAACAAATGACAACAACAATCTGTATTTGAAAATAGAGCAAGGTAAAAGAATTTTATTGGCTGAAATTTTTGTTGATGACATCATATTTAGTGGACAAGATATGATATGTAAAGCATTTTCAAAAGAGATGCAAAATGAATTTGAAATGTCTATGTTTGGTGAGATAAAATTCTTGGTTGGACTACAAATACATCAAATGAAGAATGGTATCTATATTACTCAATCGAAATATATCAAGGAGATACTGAAAACTTTTGGAATGGAAGATTCAAAACCAGTGAGTACACCCATGGATACTAGACAAAAGTTGACAAAGAATGATAATACAAAAGAGGTAAATCAAACACTGTACAGATCAATTATTAGTAAGCTGCAATATGTTGTGTACAGTAGACCTGATATTGCATTAGCAATTGGAATTGTTGCTAGATTTTATGCTAATCCAAAAGAGAAACATATAATGATAGTGAAAAGAATTCTGATATATTTGAAAGGTACAAAAGAATATGGCCTATATTACAAAAGGAATGACAAGTTTGAACTCAGAGTCTATACTTATTCTGACTGGGTTGGTAATGTTGATGATAGAAAAAGAACTATAGGAGGAGAATTTATTTTGGAGAAAAGGTTAGTTTCCTGAACAAGCAATAAATAGAATTTCACCTCACAATCTACAACTGAAGCCAAGTATGTGGTAGCAACAGTTAATTGTTCAAACATTGTGTGGTTGAAGATTCTAGTGAAATGTATGAAGGAGGAGATCACATAACCAATTGTCATATATTGTGATAACACAAGTGCCATTCATATTTCTAAAAATCTTGTAATTCACTCTAAGACAAAAGATATAGCTATCAAGTATCATTACTTGAGGGAGTTAGTTGAGAAGAAGGAAGTGAGACTGGAATATGTGAACACTAAGGAACAGTTGGCAGCCATATTTACAAAAGTTTTACCCAAGGATGCTCATGAGTATCTAAGAGGTAAATTGGGGGTAATTCCCCTAGAAGAGGCTAACTAGTACTGAATGGTACTATTACATCAAATGTTTTAATCAGAACACTTAACACATTGATGCACAGTAAGTCACATTTTTAGGATGTTGCCTAAAAACTGTGAAGTGGAAGACAAGAATAGAAAAGAAGATCAATCATACACAAAGATGATAGGAACATCATGATAAAAATATTAGAACAAAATAATCTACATGTTGTAGATGTCAACATCTTTGGCATTTTTGTCAAAGAGGGAGATTATTGCTAAAACAACATATACCAAAAGATACAAGGGAGATATTACTGAAAGAGGGAGTTGAATCGTAACAAAAAACATTTCAGTGTGATTATAGACATAGAGGGAGTTAGAATGAAGCTAAAGACATTAATGAAGATTTGTTCATATTAGGTAAATAGGCACTTTTTGGATTGTATGGTAAGTTTGGTTGGAAATTAATGTTGTTTTCTTAGTGTTGCCATCAATGCCAAAGAGGGAGATTGTTGGAAAGATTGCTACAATGTAGACAATTTTTATTTTGTCATTGATGTCAAACCTTAACTAGTGAGACTATTTTTGTATATTTGAGTACCTTATCCATTGATTGATGAAGATTTGAAAGAATGGGATAACAAGAAGACCAAGGAAACAGTTGAGTTATGAGTATACACTAGGGTACTTTATCATTTGGCACTTTGACAAAGTGATACATTGTTTATCTATCACTGAAAGCTCACTGGAAGGTCGATGTCGAGCAAAGCAAAGTTGATGCCGATCAAAGTGAAAGGTGATGCCGAGAAAAAAAAAGATGATGTTGAGCGCCTGTGAAATGCCGAGGGAGACAGAGAAATCTGAGCAACGGTATTTTGTTTATTAATGAGATTTGAGATCTATGGCCAACATAGTTGATTTTATTGGGATATGCATTGTTAATTAAGATTGGTCCACATTCATTTAATGCATGAGAAACTATTATTAGTGCATGGATTTAATGTTTAATTAATGACCATATTGGAGAAGTAAATTAAATGTAACAATGGGAAGATCTATTGGATCTGACCTAACCTAAGATCTACGATCTTGATTAAGTGAAAAAATATTTATCTGACCTAGATGAAGAGGTATAATATAACCTACTATGGTTATTGTCTTAGTATCCAAACAAGGAGAATTTGAATGCAAATAGTATTGCATGGTTAATTTACTAATTGGAAAGACCTAGCAGAGAAGGATGAACATAAGAAGAGTGATTGTGTGATGGTTTTCCATGCAGATCTGAAGGTTGACATGAAAATGGAGGCCACTCAGTGAATTAGCATTAGTGTTGAAACTAGATTTGGATTTACAAAGTAAGTTGTATGCATCAGATCACACCTGCTGATTACTTTCTAACAATTGTATTAGTTCAAATCCTTTAACCAGGTTGACCTAACAGTCATTGTATCAATCCTTTGAACAAGCTAACATTCAGATTGGAATGTTCTAAGTCCTCTAACAAGGCCACTCCTAACAGGGTGATTAAATCCTTTAACTAGGTCACATTTGACAGTGTGTTTTGTAACCTTCAACAGGGTTGGTTCCTAACAGGGCATCACTTTAGAAGAGTGAAATTTTGGTAGCATATTACTAGTGGTTTTTCCCATATTGGGTTTCCATGTTAAATCATGGTGTCAAAATGTGTGAATGTTATTGTTGTGATTTACTGTTAAGTTTATGCAAGCTTATTTCTTTCGTACAAGAAAATGCACAGTTTTGATGTTTATTACTGACGAGCAAATCTGAGTTGTTGAAATTGGTTTTAAAGTTTTATATGGGTACATCTGGACCTGAGGATAACATATTCCCCCCCTCTTAGTTATTCTAAATTCATCCTAACATGAGATTCATGAACATTCTTATGGATTAGGATTTAATCCTTACAAGAAACAAAAAATAGTTACTCTAAATTTTTACACTATCATGAATCACCATCCCAAAAATGGTCTAGGATGTGAACAACAAACTGTTGAAAATAGTGAGAAACCTATTGGTTCGAGTCTCCTTCTTTTTCCACATGATCTCCTTTATCATCTAACACTTCTTGTATATCTACCTTAAGACAAGAAATTATTTGGCTGACCTTCTTTATGCTAAGGTGATTACCAGGCCTAAACAAAAAAAAATAGTCAACATCTTATGAACCTTCCTTTCTACATCTATCACCAATATTATGACCACTCTACTAATGAATGTCAAGCCTTGAATTAAAATATGCAACAAAAAATTGATAATAAAATTATTCACATATCATGTTGAGTTATTTTTGAATCCTAATTACATTAAATATTATTTAGGTCCCAATTATCTTGCTTCACACTGTGTAACACTGTTAGCCTATTATGTCGGGGCTCATTGTCATGCATGGTGTAATCATAATTTGTGGATAAAATAACATGTCCACTTTCTCCTTATCCTTGTCTCCACACTTGGGGGGAAGGGTATTATATAGATCTCCCTCATCCTCTTCAAGGATCAACTTTTCCCTTGGTTAAGTAGTATGTATCTATCATGTGGCATTCAATCTTACATAGAACTTAATGTTTATGTATTAAGGACATGTATCCTTAATCATCACCATTTTCATTGTTATCCATTGAGTTTCCATGGTAATTAGATCCTTTACCTTGGATAATATCATTTTTTAATCCTTCACAAGGATCCCTTTTACATTTCTTGTATGGTATCTCGCATTCATCCCTTCCATGACCTCATAGGAGTTGTGACCTCTTTGTTTTGGACTAGGTATTGCTTCTAGATATTGTCTTGGTATTCAAAGTTCTTTATCATCGCTCTTATTTTCCTTAAGATGTGAAAATAGTACTTATTTTGACATCTTAAGGGGGAATACATGGCCTCCTTATTGCATATATCTTGTTCAGATCACTCTACTTTTTCACATATTCAGGATTGTTGACTAGTATAATATAATTTTCTAGACCATTTGACCTATCCTTTTTCATGAGTTGACTAGTGTAACACAATTCACTAGACCATCAAATCTAGGTCCTTTGACTGATTACTTTTTGAATCCCTTATTGGATACACTTTCCATAAGGACAAATCCATCTTCTCTTTTCAATTCCTAAGGAAGCATACCTTCCCTTAGGACAAATAATTCATTTTAGATTCCTTATTGAATACACTTTCCTTAAGGATAGATTGTCATTCTCTTTTTGATCCCCAAGGAAGCTTACCTTCCCTTATGACAAACCATTCCTTTTGGATCCCTTATTAGATATACTTTTTGTAAGGACAAATCTTTATTTTCTTTTTTATCCCTAAGTATGCTTACCTTACCCTAGGAAAAATCATTCCTTTTGGATCCCTTATTGGATATACTTTCCTTAAGGATGGATCCTTCTTTTATTTTTGATTTGTAAGGAAGCTTACCTTCCCTTAGGATAGATCATTCTTTGTTGGATCCCTTATTTGATACACTTTCCTTAAGAATAGATCCTTGATAGATTGAACTAGCATAACACAATTTGCTAGACCATTCAATGCCATCTTTTGTGGTACTTTCTTTGTGTGGTTCATAATAAGAGACTCTTATTGGACTAGTAATCACCTCTCTCTCTCTCTCTCTCTCTCTCTCTCTCTCTCTCTCTCTCTCTCTCTCTCACCATGAGCATAAGAAAAACAAATACTCCTTCTAAAGTGGGAAATATATGTACGCCCTTATGAGGTGCTCATTTTTAGCCCCATTTTAGTATGCATGTGTTCCCAAATTCATTTCACATACTTATAACACTTTTACATCCTTCAAATCAACATTATTTGTTCAAAACTTCAGAATGGCTCTAACTTTTATGCTTGATTTTGTTAGTAATGACTAAGAGGGGGAGGGGTGAATCAGTGGCCTCAAAAACTTATCCTTATTCTAACCACCAATCAAATAAAACTTAGATTATTATGTCCCTACAAGATGCATGCCATGAAATACTTATAATAATTATCTGTCTGTAAGTTTCCCTTGTCTATCCTTATTCTCCTTGATTACAAATAGGTAGTAAAACTATTTAACAAAATATAGTAAATGTGCAGGGTATACTGATAAATCCATAAATGCATATGTGAAATGTAAAATAATAAAGTAATAAACAATACACACATAACACATAGATTTTAATGTGGAAACCCTAATAAGAGAAAAAACCACTAGGACCGGTACCCCAAATTTTCACTCTTCTGAAGTGAGCCCTGTTAAGAGCCAACCCTGTTAAAGGTTACAAACACACTATTAGGTGTGACCATTTTAGAGGATTTTACACATATAGGTTGTCACTTAGTATCAATAATCTAATGCTGCCATCCTTGAATCATCCTCTCTCTTACACCGTTAATAGGCATCAAAAATATCCAATGCTACTTTCATGAATCAAACTTTTCGGCACTCCTTGGGATGTACCTCAATATATAAAAGACTATTAAGTCCTACTCTGTTAAGAGACTTGATGCTTCAATGGTTAAACTAAAACAAAATGACCTATTTCTAATGCAACTTGAATTGTAGATTTTCAGATCTATTTAAGTACATTACCTCTCTGATCAATGTATCAATTCAATTCTTTTATGCTCCATACTTTCTACTATGTGATATTGTGCTCACTGTTTGTCGGTGTCTATAGAATTCCTTAGCTCTCCTTCAGCTTGATTGATCAGTACTGCATGAACTTGTTCTTCATCAGTTTCTCTTCAACATCCTCTTTCTATTCACTCCCCTTAATCCCCTTTCTGTGAATGTGATGTGATACGAAAAATGAATTAGGTTTGTCTCTTATATAGACATGATATTCATTGATTCTTGATTCTCGGCGTAAGAAACAATCCAGCGAATCTGATTTAAAGTATAAGTCTTGATTTATCTCGTAGTTATCTTTATGACAACTGGAAACATCTTCTTTAAATCAATCACTTAACTTTGGTCAAATAAAACAAAGAAAACAACCAGTTAAGTCTATCTTTAGCTCTTACCAGCTAGATATTTTGTCATTTTTTAAACTCTCTATTATGTTGGTCAACTCTTTAGTTAGTCATCAGTTACAACAACCAGTTCCATCGGTGTGACTTCAATTTAGCTTCGAGATCTCCATCCATTGGGAAACTCTGTTTTTAGTTTGTCAAACATCTTGTGGTTTTCTTCATCGGGCAACACTATCTTCTGCTCATCGGGTATCACTGTGACTTTTCTTCCTTGCCTTTACTAATGGTGTGCACTCCATCAGTGTTATCTGTCACTTAGTGAATACTTGACTTTTATGTATTGCTAAAATCATAACCTTTGTTCCATTGATTCTCTAAACTCTTTGGCATTTTATACATAACCGTATAGATGATATCAAGTTCACATCAATGACATTACAAACCATTAACTGATTTAATGCCTTGAATTATAGATTCAACTTAACATTATCAAATATTTAATCAGTTACATGTCATCAATCTCTCCCTTTGGCATTGATGGAAACAAACTTATATTATCACACTATACTAATTTCTAATACACTATGAAATATAATTGTTGAGATTCATCAAACTACGAAACAGTTTATTTTGATAATCGATAAAAATGTTTGACCGCCAGTAAGCTCTGTTTTAGCTTAGATTTGATTCTTGCAGCTTTTTGTGTTTCTTTTTTTGATGTGTTGATTCCTTTCCTTGTTTCAATAGCTCTCCTTTGATTTTACTTCACATTTTGATGTCTTTCTCTTGTGTCAGCAACTCTTCTTTTGTATTAACTCCTTCATACAAACTCTCTCCCTATGGATATGATCTCTCCCTACTGGAGTAATCTGATAGTGGACTATCTTTCTTCTTTTCATGAAGACTTTGATAATATGGATAAACTCTCTCCCTTTGACAGCAATGCCAAACAAATATCTTATATATATCTGACATTAATGTCAAGTAACCTTTTCTTTCCATCCATAATATATTCCTTGAATTTCCCTTATCCATCAGCAATACATCAATATGTTCTAGTGCTCAGTTCTGATATATACATGTTGTATATAGATGTATCTTTGAAGTTCATCCTTTTTGCTTGCATCAACATGAATGATATTCTGAGAATATGTAGGCTAATGCAACCTTCAGTAATTTTACTGCCTGGTAGACAAGGGTCTAACCCCTAGTCTCTTTCTCAAGTACTCAAATGTATCCTTGGGCAATGGATTGGTGAAGATATCAGCCAATTGTTCTTTAGATTGCACATATTCAAGTATCACTTTTGTTTCTTGAAATTTTTCTCTTAAGTAATGATACTTGATGGCAATGTGTTTAGTTTTTGGGTATGTGCAAGATCATGGGGGGCCAAAAACTGGCAATGTGAAAAAAAATCTACTTTTCACTTGTCCAAAAGTGCATGAAAGCGCTTGTTGACTTTTTAGTAGGGCTAGGTGTCAATAAACCTGGGGAAACCTGACACCAAAGCACAAGCCTAATCGAGTACATGATATTTTTGGGTACCTAAAAATATCAGGTACCCAAAAAAATTGGGTACTCGAAACCTGTGGCATAAATCAAAAACCCGCGAGCCACTTTCCTCATTTCTCTCATCACTTTAGGTTTGGAAAATGGCTAGAAATATCATATACATGATTTTTTCAGGTACCTGATTGCTCCAACAACAAATTTGACTCCACAGTTTATCTAGTAAGTAAATTCTTGCTATGTCTGGATTAATTTTTTTCAGTTTCATGTTAAATGTAGTTTTTTTGGTAAAAATGGGGTTTTATATTGATTTTTTTAATAATATATGAAATCAATTTGAAATTTATATTTTTATATTATTTAATTAGGCACGACTAACAACAACGAAGATAATAACCCTCCCCCGATCCCCAAAATAATCCAAAACTTCTTTAAAATTCTTGATCTTTATAGGATTTGATAGAAGAGAATCTGAACACTATACAAGGCTTCAAAAATATGTATAAGAATATACCTACCTTATCTCCTATACTTGCCACCCTAAATACCATTGTTGAAAACATTGACACCCTTACGCAGAAACATAATGCTGCTCTTCATTGACATGATGATATGCACACCCAATTTGATGATGGTCTTGACCATGATGGGATTGATGCCCTTAATATAACTAAAGAAGATATAGCCTCCCTTTTTGTTAATCCTAAAACTAGATTGAAATTTGACCCCAAAAAGCCAAAATTATCAATAAAATGGTGCACAAATGAAGCAATGCACACACACTTTTAGGATCACTGGTGGATGGTTTTTGATAAATCACCCCACAAAAATTTGGAGCTCCCTTTCTATTTCATAAAAAAATTGTATGCTAAGTTTGTGCTTGGTCACAATGTTAATTATTGGAGCATGAGGCCCAACATGGGCATAGGCGGAGGACCTCCTCAGACTAGGCCTTTTACCCAGTGCAAAAAGGCCACTACCTTTGTCTCCCCCACTGATGTCGCACCCCCTCCTCCAGTGTAGCATCTTGATATCATTGCAGAGGCTACCTCACAGAGTACTAGGGCAATTCACATGTTGAGTGATCAGTTGATCATGCAGACCAGGTCATTGTTGCCTCCTGGTGTGGATCATGCTGGTGCATCAACATCGGTTAGCAGTTCACATGTATGCGTGCCCCATTCTTATATTATGTGCAATAATTTGTGCTTCAGACCGCTTACTGATGTTTATACATATCTGTATATTATTGATGAGGATGACACGGGAGATGCAGCTATAGAGGTTGCAACACCTCATAGAGCATCTGCGTCTCATGAGAGTTTTGAGGAGGGGTACGCAGAGCCATCAAGTCATGTTGATATGGTAAGAGTAAACATTATAAATAAATTTGTCACATGACTTATTTAATTTAAAAATAATTTATTTATTGAGATTAGTTTTAATGACTACATGCACTTATGTATATATATTTGGTCCATTTATGTTTAGTTGATGACAGAGGAGGAGTTGAGGCAGGTGGATGACTCCACAGTTTCAACCATTTCATTTGGCCTTGACACCTATATGGTATATTACAAATTATGTACCCATTAGTTTTTTAATATTATTTGGTGTACATGCTGAAATCTCTATCAATTAGAGCAATAAAATTTATACATTTACTAATATATTGTCATCTTATTGTACTCTTGCAGGTCTCAACTGATGTCAGTGGGGGGCACGAGGGGGTTCCTTCCTCATGCGTCGACAAAGGAAAGGTAATTAATTGTTTAAGATTAA
>MU228401.1:200973-235195 GCA_018584345.1 Thuja plicata | reverse complement strand
CAAATAATGTAGTCAAATTTGAAGCAATGAAGACAAATTTTTAGACATGAGATGAGAAACCAATTCGAAATAGTAAGCCATGACTGGAATTTGTTTGATGAAAACATGCTCTCACAATAAAATTAATGAAATTGTGGAACCAAAAAGGAAAAACCCCTCAAACTATTTATTTAGTCATTTTACCCGATGACCAAATTGGTCATTTATTTAGTCATTTTACCCGATGACCAAATTGGTCATTTATTTAGTCATTTTACCTGATGACCAAATTGGTCATTTATTTAGTCATTTTAGTTGTGATTTTACCCAATGACCAAATTGGTCATTTATTTAGTCATTTATTTACCAAATATGATCTGTTTTGGTCATGTAACTAAAACTTTTAGTCACGTGACTAAAATTTTTAGTCACTTAGTCATTTATTTGCCAAATTCTACTAGTGCAAAGATTACAGAGGTTGCTGATGATCAGAAAGAAGTGATACCAGAGATTACAAGGACAAAGGCAAGAAGGCTAGCTATCTAGCTGCTTGCAAAGATGAAGATACTAACATTGAACCGGAAGATGATGTTGAGATAGTGTTTGTAGCTATGAAGGATGATTCAGATGAAGATGAAAGGTATGAAGAAACTGCACTCATATCTAAAATTAGTAAAAATGATATCTGGATTATAGATAGTGGATGCACTCACCATATGACCGGTGATAAAGAAAATTTTAATACTTTTGAATACTATAAAGGTGGTACAGTAATAATGGGAAATGATTCTCCTTGTCAAATTGAAGGTAAAGGAACAATAATTCTAAACAACCTGATTAAATATGAAAATGATTATTGGTTAAAAAGATTGAATTATAATCTTTTGAGTGTTTCTCAGCTGAATAATTCAGATCATAAAGTAGCATTTGAGAACAAGAATGCAAACATCTTCAATGAATTAGGAACACTGATTGGTATCGGTGAATAGACCAAAGGTAACTTATTCTATTTGAACGATACTAACCCCACTTGCTTGATGACTAGAAACAAAGACATATGGCTATGACATAAAAGGTTGTGTTATGTGAACTTTGACAACATGATGAAGATAAGAAGGAAAAGAAGCGTAAGAGGCTTACCGATGATGACAAAGCCAGACAACATCATGTGCAAGAATTGTCAAAAAGGTAAAATGACAAAGTTTAGTTTTAAAAGAAAAACCCATTCATCTGATGATATTCTAGAATTAGTCTATACTAATTTATGTGGACCTATGAGGACAAAGATCTATTATGGAGATAGATATTTTATTCTCTTTGTTGATGATTACTTTGGAATGATGACAGTCATGTTTCTAAAAGAGGAATCTTAAGCATTGAAGATGTTTAAATGGTATAAGGCTATGATAGAGAAACAAAGTGGTAAGGATAAAAAATGTTTGAGATCAGATAGAGGAGGAGAATTTATATTAGATGAATTCACTAATTTCTATAATGAGCATGGTATAAAAAGATAGGTTTCTACACCAAAAACACCACAACAAAATGGGATTGTTGAGAGAAGGAATAGATCAATAGTTGATTGTGCAAGAACACTGATGATAGAGAAGGACATCACCTAGATCTTTTGAAAGGAAGCTATTAGCACTGTTATCTACACACTTAACATAGTACAATTAAGAAAGGACTCAAAGAAGACTCCTTATGAGTTATTGTATGGTAAAACACCCAATGTAATTTACTTCAAATTTTTTGGCAGTCACTGTTATGTCTTAAAAGATCAAAGAAATGGAAAGCTAGATGCCAAAAGTGATGAAGGTATTTTTTTGGGGTATTCTACCAAAAGAAAAGATTTTAAATGTCTAATCAAGGCTTATAACAAAATAGTTGAAAGTGCAAATGTGAAGATTGATGAATTTGCAGAAAAGAATGAAATGGAAAGAATAAAAGAACTAGAAGACTAAAACAATTTTGTTTACTATGAAGAACCCATAACTCAATCCGAGCAATAGTGCATTAATCTAGAACAATAGAATGTTGCAACTGATGGTCAGAATGATGTTACCGACGGTCAGGATAATGATCAAAATAATGTGCAAGGTAATGAAGATCAAACTGATATGCAAAGAGTTGTACCTATACTTGCAAGATATGTAAGAAGGAACCACCCAGAGGAACAGATCATAGGAGATAAGAAAGATGGTACAAGAACAAGGAGTAAGTCTTTAAACTCAAATTCCTTAATTTGTGAGTTTGAACCAAAGTCTGTCAATGCTACACTAAATAATGAAGAATGGATAAGTGCTATGAATGATGAGATTGAATAGATTGAAAAGAACAAGACATGGTCACTTGTGCCAAGACTAGATGACAAGAATGTCATTGGTACAAAATGGATATGTAGGAACAAACTAAACGAGAATGGAGAAGTCACAAGGAACAAAGCATGACTAGTATGTAAGGGGTATGCACAAGAGGAAGGTATAGACTATGGAGAAACCTTTGCACCCATTGCTAGGATAGGAGTAATAATTCTACTTGCTTATGCTGCATACAAAGGATTTAAAGTATATCAAATAGATGTGAAGTCAACATTCCTAAATGGAATACTTGAATAAGAGGTATACATTGAGAAACCAGAAGGGTTTGTAAATCCAGACAAGTGGAACATGGTATGTAGACTTCAAAAAGCCTTGTATGGATTAAAAGAAGCTCCTAGAGCCTGGTATGAATGAATTAATTCCTATGTAATAAGTATTGGATTCATGAGGACTAGTGAAAATAGTAATCTTTATTTAAAAGAAGATACTATTGCTAACACTTTGATTGCTGAAATATTTGTTGATGACATCATATTTGGAGGCAATGATATGCTATGCAAATCATTTGCTGATGAGATGAGAAAAGAATTTGAGATGTCTATGTTTGGAGAGATCAAGTTCCTTCTTGGTCTGCATATCATTCAACAAAGTGAAGGTATTTTCATTACACAGACCAAATACATCAAAGAAGTTCTAAAAATATTCAAGATGGAAGATTCCAAACCTGTTGGAACACCGATGGCTACTAGATGCAAAATAACAAAGGAAGACAAGACAATAGAGGTAAATTAGACTCTATACAGATCAATGATAGGGAAACTCACATATGTTGTACACACTAGACTAGATATTGCACATGTAGTAGGAATTGTTGATAAATTTTCTGCTAACCCTAGGGAATCACATATAATTGTTGTGAAAAAAATTCTAAGATATCTGAAGAATACTGAGGAATTTGGCTTATGGTATAGAAGAGAAGGAAAATTTGAAAGTGTTTACCAACGCTGATTGGGCTAGAAATCTTGATGACCGAAAGAGCACAACTGGAGGAGCATTCTTTATGGGTGATAGCCTTGTCACATGGATTAGCAAGAAGTAAGGATGCATCTCTTAGTCTACTGTAGAATAAAAATATGTTGTTGCTGCTGCAAACTGCTTGAATATTGCATGGATCAAATAGTTGCTGGAAGGTATGCATTTGAAGATCAAAGAACCAGTAGTTATTTATTGTGACAATAATAGTGCAATAAATATTTCCAAGAACCTAGTCATGCATGCAAAGACTAAACACATTGGCATCAAGTATCATTACTTAAGAGAATAAGTTCAAGAAAAAGAGGTAATACTTGAATATGTGCAATCAAAAAAAAAATTGGCTGATATCTTCACCAAGCCACTGCCCAAGGATACATTTGAGTACCTGAGAAAAAGAATAGGGGTCAAACCCATGTCTAACAGTTATTAAAAGGACTAGATGTTGCATCAGCCATATATTATTAGAATATCATTCATAATTGAAGCAAAGAAGAAGCTGAACTTCAAAGCTACATCTATATACAGAGAGGTATATATCAGAACCTGAGCACTAGAACAGATTATTATATTGATGATGGATAAGGGAAATTCAAAGAATATATTATGGATAGAAGACATTATTTGACAACATGTCAGATATTTATGAAAATATTTGTTTGTCATTAATGTCAAAGGGAGAGAATGTATCCATATTATCATCAAAAACTATTCATTATCAAATTACTCCAAACAGGGAGAGAATTTGTATAAAAGTTGCAAACAAAAGACAAAAACATCAAAGAAGTAGAACAATCAAAGAGGTCACAACACATCAGAAGAAGAAATAGTGAAAGCTACAAGAATCAAATCTAAGCTAATACAGAGCTCACCTGCAGTCAGACATTTTATCAGTTATCAAAAAAAATTGTTTGGTAATTTGATGAATCTCAACAATTGTATTTCATATTGTATTAGAAATAGTATAGTGTGATAATATAGTGTGTTTCCATCAATGCCAAAGGGAGAGATTGATGACATGTAACTGATTGAATGTTTGACAATGTTAAGTTGAAGATCATGCCAGAGATTAAATTAGTTAATGGTTTGTATTGTCATTGATGTCAACTTGATATCATCTGTATGGTCATATACATAATGCCAAATAATTTAGAGAGTCAATGGAATAAAGGTTATGCTTTTAGCAATGCATAAAAGTCAATTATTCACTAAGTGAAAGACTACACTGGCAGAGTGCACACCATCAGTAAAGACAAAGATAAAAGTCACAGTGATGCCCGATGAAGCAAAATCACAGGATGCCCGACGAGCTCAAAAAAGTGTTTCCTGATGAGCAAGATCCAATGATTCCCGACGAATAGAGATTTCAAAGCTAACTGAAGTTGCACCAAGGGAACTGGCAGTTGTCACCAATGATGAACTGTAGAATTGACCAATAGTACAAAGAGATCAAAAAATGACAAAATATCTTGCTAGTAGAGCTAAATGATAGGCTTAACTAGTTGTTTGATTTTTTTTATTTAACCAAAGTTAAGTAAGTGATTTATACAGTTGGCAAGAAGATAACTATGAGATAAATCAGGAGTTAAAGCCTTAAATCTATTTGGCTGGATTGTTTTTCACACCAAGAATCAAGAACCAACAACTAAGGAATATCATGTCTATTTAAGAGACAAGTATAATTCATTCCCAATAAGAAATTAGGTACATGGGGGAGTGAACTGATAGAAGATGTTGAAGAGAAACTGATGAAGGATAAACTTCATGCAGTCCTGATCAATTAAGCTAGGGGAGAGCTAAAGAATTATACAGACACCGACACATAGTGAAGCACAACATCACAGAGTAGAAAGAATGAAGAACAAAGGAATTGAATTGATACATTGATCAGAAAGGTATTGTACATAAAAATATTTGAAAATCTGCAATTCAATTGCATTAGAAACAAGTCATTTTGTTTCAGTTTAACCATTGAAGCATTAAGTCTCTTAACAAAGCAGGACTTAACAATCTTTTTTAATTGAGGTATATCCTAATAGATTACCAGAAGTTTCACTCATGATAGTAGCACCGGTCTTACATAAAGCCTATTGACAGTCTAATAAAGAGTTTGATATAAGGATGGTAGTAAGATTTGCATAAAGCCTATTGACAGTCATGAGACTGATTCAAGGATGGTAGCATAGATGCCAGATACTAAGTGACAACCTATGTATAAAAATATTCTAACAAGGTCACACTTAACAGTGTGTTTGTAACCTTTAACAGGGTTGGTTCCTAATAGGGCTCACTTCAGAAGAGTGAAAATTTGGGATACCAGTCCTAGTGATTTTTCCTTTAACAGGGTTTCCACGTTAAAATCCTTGTGTTATATGTGTATGGTTTATTACTTTAGTATTTTACATTTTTCATAAGCATTTATGGATTGATTGGTATACTTTGCATATTTACTGAGTATCGGTAAATATAGTTTAGTGCTTATCGGTTATCAAGGAGAATAATGATAGACAAGGTAAACCGACAGACAATTATTTGTTTCAAGTATTTCAAAGGCATGCATCTTGTAGGGACTTAATAATTGGAGAAGTATTTATTGGTGGATAAAATTAGATAAATTTTTGAGGCCACTTATTCACCCCCCCTCTCAGTTATTACTAACACTTCTAGCCTAGAAACAGGTGCAAAGGTCTCTCCATAGCCTATACCTTCCTCTTGTGTATACCCTTTGTATACTAGCCTTGCTTTGTTCCTTGTGACTTCTCCATTCTCTTTCAGCTTATTCCTGAATATCAATTTTGTATCGATGATGTTTTTGTCATCTGGTCTTGGCACAAATGACCATGTTTTATTCTTCTCAATCTGCTCAATCTCATCATTCATAGCACTTATCCATTCCCCATTATCTAGTGCAACATTGACAAATTTTGGCTCAAACTCACAAATTAAACAATTTGAGTTTAAAGACTTACATTTTGTTCTTGTACCAGCTTTCTTATCTCCTATGATCTGGACCTTTGGATGGTTCCTTGTTACATATCTTGCAAGTACAAGTATATTTTTTTGTCTATCATCTTGATCATTATTTTGAACTTCATTTTCTTCATGACCTTGCACATTATTTTGATCATTATCCTAACCGTCGATATTTGCAGCCTGATGCTTGGGATCAATGATTTGTAGCACAGGGGCTCTCCATTGTTGGTGGGGTAGAGTGTCAGGTTCTTCATTGTAAGTGAACTTATTGTAGTCCTCTAGTTCTTTAGTGCTTTCCTGTTCATTCTTCTCTACAAATTCATCTATCTTTACATTTGCACTTTCAATAATTTTGTTAGAGGCTTTTTTTAGACATTTATAAGCCTTTCTCTTGGTAGAATACCCTAGAAAATTTCCTTCATCACTCTTGGAGTCAAGTTTTCCATTTCTATCATCTTTTAAGATATAACATTGACTGCCAAAATTTTTGAAATAACTAACATTGGGTGTGTATCCATACCAAAGCTCATAAGGTGTCTTCTTGGTATCTTTCTTCAATTGTACTTTGTTCAGTGTGTAAATAGCAGTACTGACAGCTTCCCTCTAGAAGATTTGAGCGATACCTTTCCCAATCATGAATGTTCTTGCACAATCAATTATTGATTTGTTCCTTCTCTTAGCAATCCTATTTTTCTATGGTGTTCTTGGTGCAAAAACCTGTCTTTTTATACCATGCTCATTACAAAAATTAGTGAATTTATCTAATATAAACTCAACTCCTCTATCTGATCTTAAACATTTTAGATCCTTACCACTTTCTTTTTATACCATGGCCTTATACCATTTAAACATCTTGAATGCTTAAAATTTATCTTTTAGAAACATAACTGTCATCATTCTAGAGTAATCATCAACAAAGAGAATAAAATATCTATCTCCATAATAACTCTTTTTCCTCATGGGTCCACATAAATTAGTATGGACTAATTCTAGAATTGCATCAAATGTATGGGTTTTGCTCTTGAAACTAGACTTTTCCATTTTACCTTTTTGATAGTTTTTACACATGATGTTATTAGCCTTGGTCATTGTTGGTAAGCCTCTGACATTTCCCTTTTTGCTAATTTTCATCATGTTTTCAAAGTTTACATGACACAATCTTTTGTGCCATAACCATATGTCTTCATTTGTAGCAATCAAACAAGTGGAGTCACTATCATTCAGATAGAATAAGTTACCTTTTGTCTGCTCACTGGTACCAATCAAATTTCTAGACTTGTTGAAGATCTTTTCCTTCTTATTTTCAAATGCTACTTTGTGACCTAAATTATTCAACTAAGAAACACTAAATAGATCATAATTCAATCCATTTACCCAATAAGCATTCTCACATTTTATCTGGTTATTCAACATTATTGTTCCTCTACCTTCAACTAGATAAGGTGTGTCATTTCCCATTCTTACTGATCCACCCTTGTAGTATTCAAAAGTCTCAAATTTTTTCTTATCACCAGTCATATGATGAGTGCAGCCACTATCTATGATCCAAGCATCTTTTTTTCTGATTTTAGATATGAGAGTATTTTCTACATACCTTTCTTCATCATCATCTAAATCATCCTTTACAACCACAAACACCATCTCAATGTCTTCATCAGATTCGGTGTCAGTATTATCATCCTTGCATTTTTCTAGGTAGCTGACCTTCTTTCCTTTGTCCTTATAGTCTCAGGTACCTCTTCTTTTTGATTGTCAGTAGCTTCTGTAATAATCTCTACCAGACTTCTTCTCAAAAGATCTGTCATTACTTCAGTCATCTTTTCTTCTATTAGTACATCTTGCAGCAAAGTGTCCAATCTCTTTACAATTAAAGCATACAAGTGGTAACTTGCCTTTGTGTTTACCTTTGCCTCTCTACATTCTTCTATCCATAAGTGTTTCTATTTTATCTAGATCTTCTTCTTCCAGTACACCTCCAACTCCTCAGATAGCATTGACTACCTCTTTAATTCTTGTGTTGTACTGAGTTATGTTTTCTCCTTCTTTCATTTTGAGATCATCAAACTTTCCTCTAAGGATTTCTACCTTGGCTCTCAAAACATTTTTGTCACCACCATGTACAAGCTTCAATTTGTCCCACATCTTATTTACAGTTTTGCATTCCTTGACATCCTCAAATTCAGCATCGAAGAGTGAGGAAGCAAGCTCTATCATCATGCCATTATGTTCAAGATTCTCTCTCATTTGTTCAACTATAGGTGCTCCTATAGGCAACACATATTTAGTTTTAAGGAATTGAGTAACATCATTACCAATACCTGATAAGTGGAGTCTTATCCTCCTTTTCCATGAAGCAAAATTATCTTTATTCAACTTGGGCACATCTCATTTGTTCATCTTGTGATCTTTGACTTAGGTCTTGAAACCTTCCTTCTAAGAACACAAGCTCTTATACCAATTGTTAGTAATAACTGAGAGGGGGGGGGGTGAATTAGTGGCCTCAAAAGTTTATCCTTATTCTAACCACCAATCAAATAAACCTTAGATTATTATGTACCTACAAGATGCATTCCATGAAATACTTATAATAATTATCTATCTGTTGGTTTACCTTATCTTCCCTTATTATCCTTGATTACTGATAGGCAGTAAAACTATTTACCGAAATACAGTAAATGTGTAGAGTATACTGATAAATCTAGAAATACATATGTGAAATGTAAAAAAATAAAGTAATAAACCATACACACATAACACATGGGTTTTAACGTGGAAACCCTGTCAAGGGAAAAAACCACTGGGACCAGTACCCTAAATTTTCACTCTTCTAAAGTGAGCCCTGTTAAGATCCAACCCTGTTAAAGGTTACAAGCACATTGTTAGGTGTGACCTTGTTAGATGATTTTACACATATAGTTTGTCACTTAGTATTGAACATCTAATACTACCATCCTTGAATCAACCTCTCTCTTAGACCATCAATAGGCATCAGGCATATCCAATGCTACTTTCATGAATCAACCTTTTTGGCACTCCTTGGGATGTACCTCAATATATAGAAAACTATTAAGTCCTACTCTTTTAAGAGACTTGATGCTTCAATGGTTAAACTGAAACAAAATGACCTATTTCTAATGCAACTTAAATTATAGATTTTCAGATCTATTTATGTACATTACCTCTTTGATCAATGTATCAATTCAATTCTTTTGTGCTCCATACTTTCTGCTCTGTGATGTTGTGCTCACTGTTTGTCAATGTCTACAGAATTCCTTAGCTCTCCTTCAGCTTGATTGATCAGTACTGCATGAAGGCATTTTTCATCAGTTTCTCTTCAACATCCTCTTTCTATTCACTCCCATTAATCCCCTTTTTGTGAATGTGATGTGATATGAAAAATGAATTAGGTTTGTCTGTTATATAGACATGATATTCATTGATTCTTGATTCTTGATTCTTGGCGTGAGAAACAATCTAGCCAATCTGATTTAAAGCATAACTCCTGATTTATCTCATAGTTATTTTTATGCCAACTATACAAATCTTCTTTAAATCAATCAATTAACTCTAGTCAAATAAAACAAAGAAAACAACCAGTTAAGTCTATCTTTAGCTCTTGCCAGCTAGATATTTTGTCATTTTCAGAACTCTCTATTCCATCAGTCAACTCTTCAATTAGTTATCGATTACAACTACCAATTCTGTCGGTGTGACTTTAGTTTAGCTTCAGGATCTCCGTCCATCGGTAAAATCTACTTTTAGCTCATTAGGAATCCTATGGTTTTCTTCTTTAGGCAACACTGTCTTCTACTTGTCAGGTATCACCGTGACTTTTCTTCCTTGCCTTTACTGATGGTGTGCAGTCCGTTGGTGTTATCTATTACTTAGTGAATACTTGACTTTTATTCATTGCTGAAAGAATAACCTTTGTTCCATTTATTCTCTGAAGTCTTTTGCATTTTATACATGATAGTACATATGATATCAAGTTGACATCAATGAGAATACAAACCATTAACTGATTTAATGTCTTTCATTATCTTCAACTTAACATTATCAAACATTTAATTAGTTACATGCCATCAGATTTCCCATTTTCCATCCATTCACATTATTCATCTTCCACCTAGGTCATATACATTCATTTTTGGATCTTGGTATTTGCCCTAATTTCATAGCAAACTATGGCTTTCACCACCCCTTTCTAGAACACTCCCTTAGGTCTCAATTTTTTTTTTCAAAATGTTATCTTGACAAGGCCACAATGTGTGGCCTTTGATGAGCCTCTCAAAAGGCCATCTTTTCCATATGTTTACTTTCCTTTTACAACATTTTGTTTTCAAAGAAGAGAATTTAAAATTATGGTTTTTATATATTTCACATATGTAAGGACATAAGTAGGTAAAATGTATGGTAAAAAAATAATGTATTTTTCTTGGAACCGACGGATAGAAGTTGCAGGATATAAGTGATTGCATGTTGAATAGATAGTCCTTTTCCCTATGCTATGTTTATGGGTAGTCTCCTTCCTATAGCCGAATGCTGTACAAGAATATCGAATGGAAACTTACACTTCTTTCCTAGTATTAAATGCTAAAATATATTTGTGTCAGAATTTATGTATGCTAACCATTTTGTAGGAGTCAAGTCATGGTACATTCAATAATTCCAGCATGATTTTGAAAGGGTCAACAATAGCCGTTACCTTCAAAAGTGGCAGCATAAATTAAGAAATTAAGTAAAGCAGTTGAAGAAGGGCATATTGTAGAACTCTCACAAGGGAACAAGTCAATTCAGTTCCTTAGTAGACACCGCACATAGATCTAGAACCACTACATGCTATATTCTAGGAAGAACTTGAAGACCTACTATTGTTGTTTGAGATTTCTATTATGAGCACGTTGTATCCATTAGTGATCCTCATTCATGGAGTGATCCTAGATTTAGGTAGTAGTGTAGTCTCTCCTTAAATAAGTGGAATTTTGTAGTTCCCAGAGAGAGTTAGTTGATATAATTTCTGGAATAGAATTTGGCATTGTAGCACTGTTTATTTTCCAAGTACATTTCCTCCATGAAAGAATAGAGTACATAATTTGAGTTTTAGTCTCTTATCTTGATTGCATTTCTATTCAATCATCCAAGGGGGGACCACTTGGTGAGTGAATCATTTTACTAGATTAGAAGTTATTTCCTTGCTCATTAAGAAGTAAATAGAACTCTACTGTTCCTACAACCACTAGTAACAGAACTGGTGCACTGTTCCTGTAGCATAGGTGATTAGAGTAACCTCTACTCATGATTATTATTTTCTTAGCATAATTGCATTCAATTGAGATAGTATAGATTACTGAAGCATAATGTATTTTGATTCCATGGGTTTAGCCATGAGAATCAAGAAGGTTTGAAGCATATACTTTTCAAATACCATTCCAAGTTTACATCCCTGGTCGATAATTAAATGGGACTAAATAATCTACTTAGTAGCCATTTAGGGTTTCAATTCCTAAAGTAGCAGTCCAATGCTATGCATTTCTAAGACAATTGTTTAGCCAAGCATTTTTGGCACTGTTGCTGGGGATGGTGTTAGTTCAAACCTACTTTGGTGTTCATGATTCCAATTTTTATAATCTAGGATTTAATTTCATGCAATCCTTTTATGCATAGGAGAAGAGATCCTCATGGAAGATTCCTTCCTCATCAATATGAGGCTGAACCATTTGATATTTTTAGCCTTGAGCCTAAAGAACCCCAAGTAGATAGTGAAGAAGAAATTTGCTGATGCCCAAGGAGAAATTTCATCACCTTCACCCTTCAAAGAATCACTACATTTAGAAGTCCTTTTTGATGAGCCTGAGTATCACAACAACCTATTAGATATTAGTACATACAAGCCACAACAACAACATCAACCAAGCCCCCCTCCAAGGATGGCTTAGCCTACCTTTCCCTTCCCAATTCCTCCTCAACAAGGTAACCAAAACTTGAAGAACATTACAGTCGTTGCACTGCCAAAATTCTACAGACTTACCACTGAAGATCCAGAGACCTTCCTCTTCAAGTTTGATATCCTCTACAGGAGATACAACCACACAACTGATGCCCATAAGATGAAGTTGTTTCCATCAACTCTTAAAGAGGCTGCTCTAAGGTGGTTCATGAGCCTCAGAGCTAATGCTGTAGAAAATTTGAATGCCATGAGCAATATGTTTCTTGCAAAATAAAAAGAATACTGTAGAGAATGGGATTTGAAAGGAGATGACATCTTCAAGATGTCACAAAAAGAGGATGAAACCTTGGAAGACTATGTTTCTAGGTTTATGTTTACCTTGCAACACAATGCTCAACACCAGTTGAATGAGGAATCTCAAAAACATCTATTCCTCAAGGGTGTCAATGAAGGAAGTATAGAAGCCTTGGACCTTATGGATGGTGGCAACATCACCTAGAAAAACTGGGCAGAGATCAAGACCATATGTATGAATTACTCAAGGGCTATAGTAAAAAAAGGAAGAGGATTAAGGGACCTTCCTCAAAAAACAAATGGCTCTAGAGTGTGTAAGATAGAACTATCCAACCTCCTTTCTAACTTCAAGTAGGACATTATCAGTGACGTGGCCACTTAGCTGGACACCATGCAAGCCCAAAGGAAGAAAGAGGACACAGAAGCTATGTTGGCTGAATTCTGCTCTCAGTGCAGGGAGAAGAAAATAAATTGTAAATGCAAAACTGTTGCATCTGTGGATACTACCTCAATGCCCACCAAGTTCAAAGCAATAGATGAGGAGAATGGAGAGGTCTTCTACATGGCTCAAAGGTGACCATGGGTCCAAATAAAAGGTATGCCTCAAGACCCTTTAAATCATTTTGGTTATAATAATAATAATAGTAATCAGTGGCAGAATCAAAGCCCCCATAATTTTGTTCCTCAAAGACAGAATTGGAATAATAACTGGTCTAACCAGCAGCCACAGAATAACCAGAACTTTCAGTAGCCATAGTATAACTAGAACTTTCAACCTTAGTTTAACCCATATCAGTAGTAGTTTAATCCATACCAATAGTAGTTTAACCCATATCAATAGCCGCAGTAGAATAACCAATGGGAACCACAAGGTAACTAGAAACAACAACCTTAGTGGGGACCCAATTAGCCTAATCAGCAGCAAGCTATTATGCCTCTGCCTCCTATAGCCAATAATAGTCCTCAGAAACCACAACTGCCTATGCAAACAAATACAAATCCAAATAACAAGCAACAAGCTTATTCACTGCAAGTGAATGACATCCACCTAAGATTAGGGACCACACTACCTACACCAAGAGCACCCATAATAACTGATGTTTCTAATACTGAGGAAGTTTTTGGCAATCAAAATACTGTTGTCCTACCTCATGCACCACCTATTCTAGTTGAGAAAATCCCACCTTTTCTGCAGAGATTGACCCAACCATCAGCAACCCCTAAAGAGAATCCTATTGCAACTGATCTCTGATTGACCAACTAAAGAAAATGACTATCCAAATACCATTATTAGATTCCCTCAAGGAAATTACAATCTATAATAAAGAAATCAAGGAAGTCTGTATCAAGCACCCTGGTAGGAAGAAGAAAGATCCTAATACTGTCTATGTTCTTGGGCAACTTTCTGATCTTATGCTTAGTAAAGCCTTGATGCCTAAATATTTGATCTTGGGAGTCCAGTGGTCACCATTCACATTAATGGTATACAAATACAAAATGTCTTGGTTGATCTAGGAGCCTCTGTTAATGTTATGACTATGGATGTGTTGTTGAGGCTTAGTATCATTGGGTGGAGGGAAACACCCACCATTCTCCAGTTAGCTGATAATTCAAATGTCAAACCAGATGGTATGGTAGAGGATATTGTTGTCACACTAGATTCCTTAGACTACCCATCAGATTTCATCATCTTGTCTCCCAAAGCCACACTAGGAGGGTATCCATTGATCATAGGAAGGCCTTGGTTAGCCACTGTAGATGCTTACATTGCATGCCACTCAGGAAAAATGACCATATCTGATGGTATTAATACCAAGAAATTAACCCTGTATTCTCTAGCCAAACCTCAAGCTGAACTTGACCAAGTTGTATGGCTAGATCTAGGAGATGCCCCCTTGAAGCCAATTTAGTACATCAGCTTATGGTTATTGGTAGAAATCCATTCATGGTCTCACAAGAGGAAGATTCCATACTAGTAGAAATCCTTACAAACTAGTATGGCTTTGAAGAACCCTCATGTCATGACCCTAACTATTCTCTACAAGCCATATTGCCCAAGAAGTCTTCATCCAAGTTTCCTACAACACCTAATTATCTCCATACTTTGTTGCCTAATAAAATTAAGTCACCTTCTTTTGCAGATGTTCTTATTTTGGATAAAGTTAAAAGAGTACAGATTACCTTGGGTAAAGAATTGAATGTCAATAAGAATCTCCCTGAATCCCAGATGTCCAGTCTTCTACAACTTTTACAAAAGAGTCAGCAAGCTTTTGCATGGGACTATACTGACATGAAGGGGATTGAACAAAAATTGTGTACTCTTAAGATTTATATCATTTGTGAGTCCAGACCTATTAGGAAACCTCAAAGAAGAATAAACCCTTCTTTAAGAGATGTAGTAAAAACTAAACTGCAAAAACTCCTCCAAGGTGGCTTCATATATCCCATTTCTGACAGTCAGTGGGTCTCCCCTCTTTTAATCATCCCCAAGAAAGGTGGTAAATGGAAATTTTATGTGGACTATAGGGAAATTAATAAAGCAACCAAGAAGGATCACTTTCCATTGCCCTTTATTGACCAATTACTTCAAAACTTTGCTGGCAAAAAGTATTTTTCATTCTTGGATGGTTTCAGTGGCTACAACCAGATCCAAATATCACCAGAAGACTAGGATAAAACAACGTTCACCTATCCATGGGGAACATTTTATTATTATGTATTACCATTTGGGTTATGTAATGCACCTGCTACTTTCCAGAGGGCAGTGATAAGCTTTTTTCTGACATTGTTGCTGACTATGTTGAAATATACATGGATGATTTTACTACATATGGAACTACATTTGAAGAGGCTTATGCTAATTTGGAAAAAGTTCTTCAAAGATGTCAGGACTACAATCTCTCACTTAATAGTGAGAAGTGTTATATGATGATGGAGGAGGGAGTTTTCTTAGGGCATTAACTCTCATCCTTTGGTATCCAAGTTGATCCTACAAATATTGCAGTAATTGTCACACTCCCAACCCTAGAAAAGAAGAAGGATGTCCAAATTTTTCTTGGTCATGCCGGTTACTATAGGAGATTTATCAAGAACTTCAGCCAACTTGCCACTCCATTGTATAACCTATTGAAGAAAGAAGCAGAATTTGAATGGATAATTGACTGTGAGTCATCATTCCAGCAGATGAAGGATGTGTTGACAAAGACCCCTAATCTTAGAGGACTAGACTAGAAGCTTCCCTTTCATATCCGCAAAGATACATCTGACTATGTGATTGGGGCAGTGCTGGGTCAAAAAGAAGGTATAGTTGAGTACACCATTTATTACATAAGAAAAAATCTACAAGGTGCATAACTAAATTATACTGTTACTGAGAAGGAACTTCTTACTGTAATCTATGCATTGAATAAATTTAGACATTACATAACCAGTTATGAAGTATTTTTTTTATATTGGTCACTCAGAAATAAAATACTTGATTGATAAACTAGCCATTTCTGGTAGGTTAGCCTACTGGTTACTCCTCGTACAAGAGTTTGATATAACTATCATTGATAAACCAGGAAAAGCTAATGTCATTGTTGTTTTCCTCTCTAGATTAAAAATTCCTAATGATCTTGCAGTAATTGTTGATAGCTTCCTGGAAAAACACCTATTCTCTTGCAACTTACAATCTTTGGTATGCTGACATCACCAATTACCTTGTTATAGGATGAGCTCTGCCTCATTTCTCACCCTGTGAACGATGGCTGCTGGCTGAGAAAAGCTTTAACTTTTCATAGATATCTGGCTTCATGTTCTACACAGGTCTTGATCAAGTCACCCGTAGATGTATTCACAAAGATGAGACCTATGACATCCTTCAGGCATGTCATGATGAGCCTTGTGGTGGCCATTTTTCTGGAAAAAGAACAACATACAAGGTATTAACAACTAGTTATTATTGGCCTACATTACATAAAGATGCAGTTAAGCATTCTCAGAACTGTGACCGATGCCAACAGATGGGATGCCCTACAAAGACTGATGAAATGCCCCTACAGCCTTAAGTGGTGGTAACACTATTTGACAAGTGGGGCATCAACTTTGTTAGCCACATTGAGCCATTTTCACATCGTAAGTCTTATATCTTAGTATGCACTGATTATGCCACAAAATGGGTTGAAGCAAAAGCAATAAGGCATGCACAAGACCATAAGGTAGTAGAGTTTCTATATGAATTTATTTTTACTAGTTTGGAGTGCCTCGAGAAATAGTAACAGATCAAGGGGCACAGTTCACCTCTAACCTTATAGTTGAATTGATGAATGAGTACATAGTGAGGGATGGTAAATCTTCACCCTACCATCCTCAAGCCAATGGATAATTTGGGATCACAAATCAAGAGATAGAGACCATTCTGACCAAAATAGTTACAATTCATAAAAAGGATTGGGATACTCACCTTCCTGAAGCCATATAGGCTTACCGCACAACTTGGAAAACCACTACTAGATTCACTCCTTTTGAGTTGGTCTATGGGAAATCTACATCCATGCCTATTAAGTTTCACCATAAGAATCTCAGGTTGGAATTGGAATTGGATATTAACCTAAGCAAAGAATAAGAGGACAAGCTCCTACATCTCAATGGATTAGATGAATATAGGAAATCTCCACTTCATAACACAGAACTGATTCAAAGGCAGCGAAAGAAGTGGCATGACAGATTCATCAAGGATAAAAGAATTTCCATTGGAGATTGGACATTTCTCTATGATTCAAGATATCAACATACTCCTGGAAAATTTCAAACCTATTGGTTAGGGCCCTATGAAATAGTCTCAGTATTTGATAATGGTGTTGTTCAGCTCTCTACAATTGATCCTGTCATATTCAAACTCCTTATTAATGGGCATCGTCTAAAGATATATCACAAGCCTGCGAGTTGTCAGGACTTCCTACAGTAGTTCCAATAGGACTTAGACAGTGCCATTGCTATAGAAGAAGCATCTGGGTCTTCCACCCAGATTTCTGCCAAGCTATGAGTTTTTTCCAGCTTCCATAATAAACATTTCACTCTTGTGATTTTCTTTCTTCGTAATAAAAATCTGCATCACCTCCTCTCTCTTCCATGTGTCCACACTGCCGCATCACTCCATCAATGCGTATCGCCTAACATTAAACTCTTCCTGCAACACCTTAGGTTAGTACCACATACTTTTGGACATATCTTATTTTATTCATTTATTATTTCAAAATGAGTGTTCTTTTCTTTTTTTATTCTTGCACGCAACGGCTTGGTGGGACTCATGCCTTATACTTAGTTGGGGGGGGGGGGGGGGGGGTTTNGGGGGTATTTAATTCATGCTTGTTTCAATATTTCCAAATTGATTTTAGCAAGTGAAAAGGCAAAAAATTTATTTCTTTCTTCTCTTTTCATGCTGACCGTCGTCATGTGGGAGCTTATCTGTCCTTCAGTGATTAAGTCATCATGATTTAAAAGTTGATTTGAAAGCAAATTAAAGTAAGGTTCACTTAATAATAGCAATTTTGTGATGTGTTAGGGTGGCAAAACTTAACACACATGAATGTATTTATGAAAATCATTCAAAATAATGCTTGCTTTCTTAGAATTAAAAGCTATCATGTACTTTAGTTTTTCTCAAAAAGAAAAACAAAAACATCTTGCATCCGAAGGAAGGCCTCCATTTTTTAGTTTTATGTAGCAACTGAGCATATCCTGCAAAGCTATTTCCATTATCATTTGCAATGTGCAGATACCTATAGAGGCACAAGCCAATGGATCATCAAGTGTTACTTGGGAACTCAACTACCTATGAGTTGTTTCTGAAGTGGGGATTGCTGGATTACTGCTTAAGCCTTAATGACTTCGATGACGAAATTGCTTTTCAATTTCTGAATACTTTGAACAATGGGTTTGTAGTAGTGAAGGGTTTGAGGGTTGAATTTTTAGAAGACATCATGGAAAAGGTTACAAAGTTGCCATAGGAGGGGGAAAAGTGGAGTAAGGATATTGACTTGCACTTAGCTAGGGCATAATTTACCCTGCATAGCAACCCACAGTTGGAGATTGATAAGAAGCAGGGCACTTCAAGAAGGTCATCACCCATGGATTTTTTGCAGCCGACCACATTTATAATATCCTACTTCACCTATGGGGGACATTACAAGTACCTGCATGGACTACATTTCAAGACTCTGAGTGCCCTCTGCCATGAAAACAGGCCAGTAGACTTACCTAGTTTTCTTTTTAATACTGTGAAAAAGTAGGTGTCTCTTGTCCAGTCAAGAAAAGCGCAATCTATTTCCCTTCACTGTTCAATTAAGATAGTTGTAGAAAGGGAGTTAATTAAACACTGAATTGGGACTTGGGAGGAATTCTCGGCTATGGAAGATTTAGAACCTAGGATGGTTGGTCCGAGAGGCTAGGGTGTAGGTAGTAGGGTTAACATGGCAATGAGGGTTCATAAAGTAATCCATAAAATAGAACCTATTCTTGAAGCATCCTCTTCTAGACCTACCCTATCTAGGAAAAGAGCCTGCAATGATAACACTCCTATTTCTGATAAAAAGGAAAGAAAAACTAGAGAAGCTGCTACCACTCCTAACACTTCACCGTCTGAAGAAATTAGGTCTAATCCTATGAAGGAAAAAGATAAAACTATAGATACATAGGATATGACTCTAGCACAACAGCCAACTGATAATGAAAATATGAATAAGATACCTAAGGAACCCTAGCCTTCTTCTAAGGAGGCAATGCCAGAATAACCTCCTGTAGCCATTATAGGAGAGGTGTCCTCCACCAAAATGAAATGCAAGGGAATTGTGGGCTCTTTTCAAACCCCTATGAGGAAGAGTGCTAGACTTTCTTCTAGTACTAGTAAAGCAAGCAAAACTCTTGATTAAATTATAAATGTTGAATCCTCTAAATCTATAGAAAAATCCTCTTCTGAGGCAATGACTTCAAATAGAGTAGATAGTGATACCCGAGCTCACATTGTGGATGATGAAGTTACAACTAAACTACAAGTTGAATGCATCCTTGTGGATAGTGATAAGGATTCTTTAGAAACAAAGGGATTTTGCAATAATTCTGTCGGTCAAGATTCAGATGACAGTTTACAGAATCTTCCTCCTAATGAATTTCCTGTAGTGAATGAGGACATTATAGAAGAAGTGTTTGAACAATTGAGAAAGGATGGATTGGACACTTTAGCCAGGGTAGCTAAATCATCCCAAGTGAATGATTTGATAAAAACCCTTGTAATTTGGAAAGGAAAAGCTTCCATTGATGAATCCTGCCAAGCAGATGACTCAGTTAAAAATTTGTGACAAGGGGAAAGGGGATAATTTCACTAATGTGAAGGAAGTTAACATCCCTTAAAATGCATCTAGGTGGATTAATGTTCTTCAACAAGAACCCATGCCACCCTCAGATTTATCCACACCATTAGAAGTAGGACTGAGTTTGTAAAAAAATATCACCTGGGAGAAGACACAATGGGAACTAGAGACAAAAAAAATTAAAAAGGATAATTGAGGAGAAGGCTTGTCAACTTGAATAGAAAAAATTAGATTGTAGTATTGGAGAGGAGAATCGAGCAAATCACTGAATTGATTCCTCCAGCAATGGCATGTAGGTCACCTTCTCCAGTTTATGCATTGTTCCTTAGGGAACAATTTGTTAACTTTCAATTGACATTGATTGTTGAGGGATTAAATCCTTCCATTGCTACACCTCACAACTTCTATGATACCTTCTGGTTAGTGCCTATTCCCATCAAGAATCTGTTATGTGAAATATATCTACACAATCTAGCAGTGCCTGACAATAGAGACTAGAATTCACTTCTTTGCATAGGAGATGTTCAGTTGAGGGCAATTATGTCCTGGATTCAGAATGAGATCAGCAAAGAGCATCAGGCTCTCCCATATCGAGACACTAAGATAGACACACCCCTCATGATGAGGCCTAAAGTTCAAAGCCTTAGGTAGACTTTCCTTGATTGGATCTCAATCACAATGAACCCTATTGGGTCTCGCAAGGTTCTTCCATTTAGAGAACATGGATATGTAGATTGGGAATAAAATTCTTCACAAGATGTTGAGGCTGTGATTACAGCTTGTAGGCTGAGGTGGATAAGGATGCCCCATGACTTAAAAATTAGGGAACCCCATTCTCCACAAAATTTAACTCTTTCTACTCGTCGTGCCCCATGGTTTATAATGTTGGGCCGCACAACACTACACTATTGGATGCCCTTAAGGTTTCAACCTCCTATCTTCCTGTAGCCTTTACTAATAGTAAATGAGAATGCAGAAGACCATGATATGGTTAAGGAAAGTTAGAGGTGGGATAGACTTCAGAACAACCATGATATTTCAACTATGTTTTTGATGAACCAGGTGAGAAGATTTCCAATGACCTAAGGCTTAGGGCCAGGATCCATAATTTCATGATTGTTGGGGACCATCAATAGTGCAGTTGGGGGTAATGATGAGCCTCTCAAAAGGCCATATTTTCCATATGTTTACTTTCCTTTTTCAACATTTTTTTTTTAAAGCAGAGACTTTAAACTTATGGTTTTTATATATTTCACATATGTAAGGACATAAGTAGGTAAAATGTATGGTAAAAACATAATGTATTTTGATTGGAACTAATGGATAGAAGTTGCAAGATATAAGTGATTGCATATTGAATAGATAGTCCTTTTCCCTATGCTATGTTTATGGGTAGTCTCCTTCTTGTAGCCGAATGTTGTGCAAGAATATCGAATGGAAACTTACGCTTCTTTCCTAGTATTAAATGGTAAAATATATTTATGTGTCAAAAGTTATGTATGCTAACCATTTTGTAGGAGTCAAGTCATGGCACATTCAAGAATTCCAGCATGAAGTTGAAAGGGTCAACAACAACCATTACCTTTTGAAGTGCCAATATAAAGCAAGGAATTAAGTAAAGTGGTTGAAGAAGGGCGTATCACAGAACTCTCATTAGGGAACAAGTCAATTCAGTTCCTGAGTAGACACCGCGCACAGATCTAGAACCACTACATGCTATATTCTGGGAAGAACTTGAAGACCTACTATTACTATTCAAGATTTTTGTTATAAGCATGTTGCATCCATTAGTGATCCTCATTAATGGAGTGATCCTAGATTTAGGTAGTAGCGTAGTCTCTCCTTAAATAAGTGGAATTTTTTAGTTCCCAAAGAGATTTAGTTGATATATTTTTTGGAATATAATTTGGCATTGTAGCACTGTTTATTTTCCAAGTACATTTCCTCCATGAATGAATAGAGTGCATAATTTGAGTTTCAGTCTCTTATCTTGATTGCATTTCTATTCACTCATCCAAGGGGGCCCACTTGGTGAGTGAATTGTTTTATTAGATTAAAAGTTATTTCCGTGCTCATTAAGAACTAAATAGAACTTTGCTATTCGTATAGCCACTAGTAACGGAACTGGTGCATTGTTCCTGTAGCATAGGTGAGGAGAGTAACCTCTAATCGTGATTACTATTTTCTTAGCATGATTGCATTCAATTGAGATAGTATAGATTCCTGAAGCATAATGTATTTGGATTCCATAGGTTTAGCCATGAGAATCAAGAAGGTTTGAAGCATATATTTTTCAAATACCATTCCAAGTTTACGTCCCTAGTCGATAATTAAATGAGACTAAATAATATACTTAGCAGCCATTTAGGGTGTACAATCCTGAAGTAGCAGTCCAATGAAAGGGGCTTTCTTGATGCAAGGTTTTTCACCCTTGTCTTAATTATGGTCATCCTTGGGAGATATGGAACCCAAAATGTGTATAAAAGGAGACCTCTTCCTTTAATATTAATACCTAGATCTATCTATTACTGTGCAAGCTATCATAGATTGATTATTCATTAAAGAGATTCTAGTACAAGAAAGCATCAATTAGTGAAGGCATACACCATCAAGCATTCAATACCATCAAGAATTCAAGTGCAAGGAAGCCATCAAGAGATTCAAGCATCTCAAGTCTTCATTCCATCAAGAATTCAAGGTATTTCTATCCATAGATATAGCTTATTTTCCCATAGGAGGATAAGAAAAGGAGTTTGAAATCAAGGAAGGTAATCTACATTCACCCATCAAGTCTTCTTCTTCTCCTTCTTCCTCAATCCAAAATTGTTGCAAATAAAAACATCCATCATTCAATAGTTTGGTTTCATGATTTCCTATTTAATTTTTGTGGAGTCCAAGTTACTGTATCAACACTTGTGATTATCTCCAAAGAGGCATTGTATCATTAAGGTATAAGGTGATTTATTTTTCACATCTATATTAAATTTCATATTTCCTTATGCAATTTCAACTTCATTTAAAGTTATATTCTATATAGGGGATTGACCAAGGCAAGCCCGTTTCCACAAATTTTTCCTCTTTTTCTCTGTGTAGGAATATGTTGTACAGTTTCAGATCTAGATTCAAAAGTATAAAAAAAAGTTATAGGGCCCCTCCATTTTTTATTAGTTTTAGAGTCAAAAGGAAAATGACACAATCTTCATCCTTGTCTTGGTTAGGGTCTTAATTTTTGGCCTTGTCCTATCGGTAAAACATTTTCACAGACGAAAGTTTTAGGTGCCAGAGTTATAGATCTAGAACCTTACTTGATTTTGAAAGCTCTGTGATAACCAAGATTAGATCTGAACATTAATCTTCCTCTTCTTATTTTCAAGGTGAGTTCACTCCTCCTATTTTTATCTTGTACCTACTTTTATGTATAAGATATATATTAATTTCATCACTTACATATTAATCACATCACATTTAATTACACACTTTATTCAATAAAGGATACCCAAATCCTCATTTTTCCTAGATATTGAATTAATACCCCTTCCATCCTTTTTGGGTTGGGATAAATAGATTTTATTAAGGGTGGGTTTGTATTATAATACATAATAGGACCTTATATAGAGATCTACATCCTATAATTTCTCACCATTTTCTTTTATATAGATCACTACCCTTAGGATTTTCTCCTAAGATTGCCATAATTAAAGAATTTAAACATAAAAAATATTAAACCTGTATGGGTTACATAGATTCGTAACCACTAATTATATGAAATTTAACAATAACATTTCCTCAAGAAAGGAGGTTTATTGAAGGAATCCAAGAAGCAGGAAGATTTAGAATCTAATAATAGTTTAGATCCAAAAGAGGATAATTTTGTCAGGTGATCGTAGAAAGGTTTGGGTATGCATAAGGTAAGGTGCCTTTGAAATTATTTAATTGTGAGGTATGAAATTTTATGGCCAAATTTCCATATAAGGTTTCTAAAAATGAAGGTAAAATGAATGAAAAAAGTTCCACTTCTTTATAACAAGAAATATTAGAAGAACCGAAAGTGTTTATTTGTGAATTAGGATACTTGTTCATCTAATGAAGAAGGAAATCCAAAAAATTCTAGAAATAAAGAACAAAAAAAATTATTCTTTGTGATGGAAACTCCTATTGGTGATACCAAAATGACATCTAGAAATTGTATAATGGTGAGATTGATCTGGTTGAAGAATTGTGTATTGTCAAACAAATAAAGACACTAAAGAAGAGGATTGTTGAAGAAGTGAATAAAGAAGAGGATTGTTGAATAAGTGAAGGAAAAAGATAAAGTAACTCAAAACCTTGAGAATCTTGAAAATATTATCATGGACTTGAAGATTCAGATAGGTGAACTTGAAGATTTAAAAAATATGATTTCACTACATGAAGATATAAAATTCCATATGCAAGATCCTCTAGGAAAATTAGATAATATAAAAACAATTAATTTGTGCGAGTTAGTCAAATATTTTCCTTTGATTATCCCTACCCATTTAAACTAAGGCCTATTATGAATCTTCCAGAATATTGTTTCTCTCAATACTTTATTTTTCCATTATTGATACTTTGTTCATGTTCCTCCTACTTCTATAGGTATACAGATCTTACCCCATGATATCAAAGAAAATTTTCTTTTTTGATATGTCCCTCTCTAGTAAAAGGTTCTCATTTTCTTGATAAGGTTTGGATAAGCACAGATTGATACTGAGAGACAAGAAATTAAATGAATTGGAATTTATTATAGAGTTTCATTTAGAATAATGATTCCGCCCACCCATGATAACCATATAGCTATCCACAAATCCATTTTTCTATATGTTGTTTCCCCTACTCAATCCCATACACTCAAGGTTCTAATAATTTTATCCAATCACATACTTTGGTATAAATAGGGGAGCTTACCCTCCCTAAATCCCACAAATCTAAAATTTATCTTAAGAAAAAAAATTCTATTAGTTTTCCTTACTAATGAATTGTCTTGATGCTTTAGAATATCGTTGTAACACCTTTTTCATTTAAATTAATTTCGATCTATTACCTTTTCTTAATAGCATTGTTAGATCTATAAATTTTTTATGGATAATTCCATGGAATGAAGAGGTGACATTGATACCCTTTAACATTCAAATTTTGTGAGGCCTTGCTATGGATCTTCTAAGCGCTTCTGCAATGATGATAAATAAAATGGGTGAAACATGATCCCCTTCTTGAATACCCCCAGAACTTTTAAAGAATTCATCTGTAGTAACATTTATCAAAATTGAGAATCTTGAACTAGAAATATAAAAGAACATTAAATTCATCCATGATTTACAAAAAAAAAATGCTTCAATACTTTTGCATAAGAATTTCCAATCCACCTTATCATATGCCTTTTTTATAACTAACTTGAAAGTTGATAATCATACTTGGTTTCTTTGTCTTTTGCACCTAATGTATTGTGTCCTGAGCTATAATAAAAACATCAAATGTTGATCTTCCAAGGATAAATCCTATTTTTTCTTCAAATATGATAGTAGGAAGGACCTTGTTTAATCATTTTGCAACTACTTTAGCTAAACAATTGTATATAGTGTTGCATAAATGGATTAGTCTAAGTTCATCTAATTACAATTCTTTCTCCTTATTTGGTATTAATTCTATGAAGGTTTGTTGATCTCTCTTGCGAATATCGATAAATTTATTGTTAGCTCAAAATCCTTCATCAATTCTATCCTTAAAATATTCCAGCATTTCAGATAAAAACTTGCAGGAAAACCATAAGGTCCTAGAGCCTTAATTGGTTTTTAAAGTCATTCAAGAGATAAATTAATCTCTTATGTTGAGAAATTTTCTATCAATAATTTTTTTTTGTCTTTTTCCAATAACATCCTTGGGAAATTTTTCAACATCTTTTCCTAAGATGTCTTATCTAATCCCTCCCAGTTATTCAAAATTTCATTAAAAGGGGAATTTGACTTCCTTGCAATTTCCTTTGGATTTTCATTCATTATACCATTTCCATCTTTCAATCTTTTAATTATATTTGTACTTCTTTGTTTAGTGTTATTTTGGAAAATTATTTGAGTTTTTATCCACTTCTTCCAACCATGTTTCTCTAAAATTTTCTCTCCAAAATATCTCCTCCTTTAACAAATTTTTATGATATCCCTTCACCAATTCATTTTCTTTAAAATGCCTATCTAGGTCATTGAATCACCTTCTTGTTAAGTTATTTGAGAATTTTTTCTAACATAATCATTGTTTCAAATATGTTATTGAAATGCTCCCTATTTATTTTGAGGAGATTATTTTTTCCCAACTTTAATTTAGAAACAAAATTAAACAATTTAGATCCCTCAACTTGAGCTTCTTTACACCACTTATCTATTAAACTTAAAAACTCTTCACTTTTCATCCACATATTTTCAAATTTGATTGGACACTGTAGAGGTTTATCTTCCCTTAAAATGTCTCGTTGAATAGGATAATGGTCTGATATGGAGATTGGAAATATTCATAATTTAAAGTTGAAGGGAAACAATCTAAAATGTCCTCTAAAGAATATTATATCTAAATTCCCCTCAATGTGACTAAATCATAATCCCCTATTAATCTAGGTATATATTCAATTTTTCTGATCTATTTCCAAAAGATTGTTTTCTACCACCCAATTTCTAAAGTTCAGTTGTGGTATCCAAGGGGTTTAGCTTAGTTGGTTGAAGCAATAAGTTCTCATTATGGAGACCCTAGTTCAAATCCCAAGAGGGAAATCTTTGTGGAATTATAAGTTATGACTCTTGGTTGGTTGTATTTATCTCATTGTAAAAAGGTGGATTTATAAGTTGCAACTATTGGTCTTCCATTGGTTGTTTCTAATGTGGCTACTCGTAAGGATCTCGTATTTATCTTAGTTTGATGGCTGAATAAAATTTTTGTAATGCTTGAATGAGCATAAGATTTGTAAATGATCTTTAATATACAAAAATTCCAATTGTGGTTACGATTCTCTCTGAATGCCACCCTTTTTCTATAAATGTAATTTAGCAATGTATTCTCCCCCTATTCTAAAATTTTCACACTAAGCATTGAAAAAAAAAGATTCCAATTGCCCCCAAACTTATAATTTTATCTTTGCTTGGATTGGACAATAAACAATAATAATACAAAAATTTGTAGGATTTCTATTATTATTTACCAAACCCTTTTTCTATTGTAGGAGCATCCAGGGTGTAAGAGCAATCTTACATCACCCAAAAATATTGTCTATTTTTCTATAAGGGATATCTTTGGACAACGTTGCCATTTTTGGAAATTTTACTATTTTTATTAAGTTTTTCATGTGAGCATAGATTGTTCAAATTTTTTTCATAGAGGTTCATTTTGGATATATAAGCTTGCCAGTAAAATTTCATGGCAAGATCAAGTCTAATTTTGAGGATATTGTATTTTCTATTTTGGTGGGCTAGTATACAAATTCAGGACTTAGTTTTGAAGGCCTTAAAGGCTACAAAAAGGGGTCAAAATTTGATCAGCTTCTTCTATGCAAGCCAAGGGTCTATAGTCTTTTTCCACATTTCCAAAATGGAGTCATAATAGCCAATCGACTCAATGGTTCACAAATTATCGACTTCAAAAGTTGGGCCTTCAGGAATCAAGTTTCAATACAAAAGGAATAGTGAGAAAATTAAGGTAAGGTAGGAAATTGAACCGTCGGGTGCCAAAATGGGAAAATTTTACTTTCCTAAATATTGAAAGATGATTAATTGTGCTACTTATATAGGGTTGAAGGGGAATTTTAGGGTTCAGTTTCAGAAGGATAGATTGTGGCTCTGTATTGCAAATTATTGTAATGAAAATGCCCATGTGCCTATAGCATGTTATTTTGTGAATATTGTAATGTCATTTCATTGAGGATAATAGAAAGAAAGTGTTTTTTTTTTAAATTTCCATTGTTCTATTCCATTTATTTCCTTGTTCTGATTAAGTAAAAATAGGTTTTACAAGGACCAGAAACCTTTAAAAAGTAAAAGAGTTCAACAGGTTTTACAAGGACCTAAAAGCTAAAAAGAGTTAATACAAATATTCAACAAATAACATCAATAGTTGTGCCAAGAAACCCAGAAGGAAAGGAAACTACCAACCAACAACCAAGCAAAAAATTCCCAAAGATAATAACGATAAAGACAGGGACAGCAAAAACCCCAAAAAGATAGCAAAAAAGGAAAACTACATGCCATGCACTAGTTCTTGGGCCTCAATCAGCATAACATGCATATTACTTACTGAATTCTTGAAATATTATGTTTCCTTGTCCACCTTTGACTAGTCTTCTTTATGGTTTCTCTTGTTTGGGTACCTGGGCTAGTAGCCTCCTTCATCTCTCTGTTGTATTTCTCCTTGTTTTCTTGGTCAAGCTTATCTATCAAGATCTGTGCATGGCCAATATAAGCTTTTAAATTCATCAAACATTGCTCCTCAATATTCTTCACCGTTCCCTCCAACCTTTCCACCTTGATTTTTAGGTCTTGATCTGCATTGCACTATCATCCTCCTCTTCCTTATCATTGATTTCCTTAATCTGTCTCTCCATAGTCCCCACTTTATTAACAAAATCCACTTGGGCTTCCAAGTTCTCTACAACTTTTTTCATTTCTTCCAAACAAATAGACACAATTTTTTCCCCAATTCCTATGCTATTTAAAATATTAATTTCAGCCGTCATAATTTCAACTTGTTTTTTTGGGTTAGTATTATGATCAATCAAATTGCTCACGATACCTTTAAAACTTGTAATGCATTCTTTAGTATCCACTGGCTTTTGTTACTCCCCCATATCCACATTATCATGGTAGCCACAATCTTCATGCCTAGACTCTTTTTCTATTCTTATTTCCTTATTACCCTTCGCAATATCTTCCTCCTAGTTATTATTATTAGCCTTAGAGATTTTTTCCTCATTCTTATCATCTTTTTAATCCTCCCCATTTTCACCTCTGTCCTCCTCCTCATGGTTCTCCTCTATTTTTTCAATCACATCTTCCTCCTTTGAAGTCAGATCAATTCTCCTCTTGATGGAGCACTTGTTCTTTTGATTGCCATTAGCTTTCTCCTTACCTTCCCCATATTTCCTTTTCTTTGAGTTCTTAGTCTTTGCCTTCTTCACTTCCTCAGACTCATTCTTTGTTTCTATTTCTTCCTCCTGAATCTTCTTTTTAATCTTCTTTTTCCCTTTTTTCTTTTTACTCCCCTCCAACATATCATCATCAGTGTCCTTTTCCATTTTGGATTCTTCAGAAAAGGGCCTCTTCTAGGTTTTCTTTGCTGATGTGCCCTTTTTATTCATTTTAGGGGTTTTATAACCCTTCAACGCCTCTTCACTATCTTTAGTTTCTTCTTCATATATACTGTCATTCTCATCCCCCTCCGTATCTTCCTCATCATTTAGAATATTCTTACCCAAAGGCCTTTATACTTTTTTAGTTTTCACCACCTCATAGACAACCAACATAAGACCCTAATGGGATGCATGATCCCTCTTCAAATCTTTCTACAAGCTAGTGATGGTGGCATCTAACAAGCTAAGCAGATAATAGGGCACACTAACTTTAACCTCATGTCTAAAATGGTTTATTAACATAAAATGGTGTCCATATTCTCTTGTAAACCTACCATTGTGCGTGACTTAACTAATAATGACATAAAGAACATACCTCCAAGGTTTGGATATGTGCTTCAGATTGTGGTATGAGGCATCAACCTTGACCAGTTTGGCCTTTTCTTTCTTAGTTTCTAAAAAAGTCTCCCATGCTTTATCATAAATTTCTCTATCTCTATAGAACTTAATACCATCCATACCCATACGAGTAGCTTCTCCAATGATCTCCTCTGTAACCTCCATATAGTGATCACCCACAAAATTTTTTCCCTCTTTTCAAGTTTTTGTAAAGATCCTCATGATAGAATGGTCATGACCATGGATTCTTTCCAAATACACAACCAGCCCACCATCTTTCAAAATCTTCTAGACTCTTTGGTTTTTTCTCTACTTGTTACAGTTAACAGGCTCGACCCTTTTCTTATTTCTGCCCATTTTTTCCTTCTGGTTGAAACTATTTTTTCTATGATGACTAATGGTAATGCCAAAATGAATAGTGTACCTCTTTTTCCATGAAACCAAAAAGACCTAGAAAGCATGCCAAATCAAACTCACAATAACCATTGGGTACTTACACCTTCATAGGTAATAAAGACACATTACCTCCATATAAATGAACATAATGATAATTACCATTTATCATTATTTTGCTAACGACTCCTTAACCAATCACTATCAAGCAATAATTTGGCTTGAATAGGCATGTCATTTCCATCATTCCATTGCAGCACCATGTCACTCTTACAAGTTGTGTTGGCTGCCCAGTCAGCCGTGCCATTTGTCTCCTAGAATTTATGTGTGATAACACAATTCTTGAAGGATGAACTAATGTCTTTAGCTTTTTGAATGGTATTATAGATATTCCATGAAGTAGGAGTATCATTATTCAAACATTTAATAATCTTGAGAGAATCTCTCTCTAACCACTCTTTAGAACAACCTATCTCTTTAGCTAAAATAAGACCCTAAAAAGTAGCAAAGGCTTTAGCCTGATGGTTTGTTTAATTACAAATGGGGATGGCTTTAATTCCTTTATAGAAACCATTTTCATTCTAATGACAATACCACCCCCTGCAACCCCCGAATTGCCCTTAGAGGCACCATCAAATTTTATTTTCTACCATCCCTTAGGGGGGAAATCCCATCTAGCATCCTCTATCTTAGCTTTTTTTATCCTGTTTCTTGAAGTTCCCTTTGATTTTCCAATTGTTGAAAAGGAGGATGCCATTCTCATGTAAGGGTTCTATAACTTTATTGTGTAGCTATAAATTTCCTTTAATGGCTCTCTTAATTTTAAAGAAAACCTCCTTCTCACTTGTCATTTTCTCTCTGAATACTCTATCATTTCTTTCTCTCCAAACCCCCCACCAAACATGAGGAAGAAAAAAATTCCAAACCTTGATAACATTATCAATCTTTGAAGGATAGTTCCAAAAGTTAATAAGACTCTTCAAATCTTCAGGAAAAACCCACTTTGTATTAAGAATCTAGAGAAAATAATCCCAAATCCTTCTAACATAGGGAAAATGAATGAAGATATGGTCCACACTTTCCTCCTCTTGATTGCAGAGGTAGCACCTATTCACTAAAGTCATACCTCTTTTTTTAAGATTATCAATAGTCAAAATTTTATTTTGCATCACAATCAAGAAAAACACATTAATTTTTTGGGATAAGATCTTTAATCTAGATTTTCACCCATAGAGGCTCATTTAGGTCCTCAAACTCCATATTGTACAGAGAGGATACAATTAAATTACCATTAGTGTTGTATTTCCAAATAATCCTATCTTCCTCTTGAATGAGAGTGAAGGAATTGAGAATTTTATTAAGATAACCCAGCTTATTATCAATGATAGATAAGTCCTTCATGTGATCCCTATCCCAATAGTCTTCCACTTTCCTTCCAAAAATAGTATTGCATTGATTCTCAAACATCCCCCATTCAGGACACTCTCTAAGAGGGGTATGAAGAATCCACACATCTTCCCAAAAAGGGACCTTGCTCCCATTTCCCACTTTTCATTTGATTCCGTTTTTAATGCTATCTTTATTTTTCGTAACATTTTTCCATTATAAAAGATCCTCCTCCCTCCCTATCTTCATTCAGAAAGGCATCAAGATTAGTTCGTTCCTTATTATATTTGTTGTCCCATATTAAATTCCACTCTCCTTTGGAATTGTAATATCTCCATATAATTTTTTCTATGAGGTGTTCATTCAATTTTTTGATCCTTCTTAACCCTAAACCACTTTTTTGACCACTATGCAGACTTTTTCCCAGGCTATAAGTGTTATCCTTTTCTTTTTCTCGATCCCAGTCCACAGAAACATTTTTTGAATCTTTTCAATAGCTTCACCAAATGTTTTGGGAATTTTCATAATTTTTGAAGCATAAAGAGAGAGCCCCTAGAGAGTAGCTCTAAGAATCTGGATCTTACCCACTTCACTGAGCAACAACCCTTTCCATCCAGCAAGTTTATTGTGAAATTTATAAACTAAAGAACTCCAAAAAGTATCAGGAGGTTCGAGACAGAGAGTAAGACCAAGGTAATTACCAAGATTAGTGCCAAGATCACATCCCAAAATCCTCATGATCCTCATGACCTTAGAGATAATCTTATAGATAGAGTGGTAGAGACTGATCGGTCTAAATTGGTCCATCTTATCAACTCCTTTTTTCTTAGGACTAAGGGCTATAAAAGTACCATTCAATTCCTTCAAAAATTTTCTAGTGCCAAAACACTCTTTGACAACATTAGTCACATCCTTTTCAATAATGTTCCAGGATAATTGAAAAAAGAACATAGGAAACCCATCCAGACCAGGGGATTTCTCTCCCTCAAAAGAGAAGATAGCCTACCTATTTAAGAATTAGAGGGGATAGCATTAATCCCAGAATTATGATTCTCATTGAGAATGTGGGGAATGCACTTTAAAAACTCCCTTTGTTCAACACTATCCAAATCTCTATCTTTTTGCAGCAAGTTTTGAAAAAAAATCTTGGCCTCCAATCTAATTTCCTCCTCATCATTATATATAGTACCACTTATGTTGAGCTTAGAGATCCTATTTTCCATTCTATGCTTTAGATTTGTCATAAATAAGTATTTTGTGTTTCTGTCTCCCTCTTTCAAAAATATTTTTCTTGATCTCTATCTCCAAAATGTTTCTTCTTTTGCAATAATGTCATGCATTTCAAAAAGCTTTTCATTCTCTTATTCTCTATTAATATTAACATAACCATCCTTTTGGATGATCTCATGGATGGCCTTAACCTCCATACTGACACTAGCCTTATTTGAGAAAATGTTACCAAAAGTCTCTTTGTTCCAGGCTTTAATATTATCCTTGACATTTTTAAGTGTTTTAGCCAAAATGAACATAGTTGTTCCCTTGATATTTATCTTCCACAAATCTTCAACTTTTTGTTCAAGTTGTGGATGCAAAGTCCACATTCTCTCAAATCTGAAAGGAAAGTTTCTTTTCTTGTCAATAGGGTCCGCCAAAAAAGTTATGGGATTATGATCCAATCCCACCGTTATATGAGCTGATAAAGAGCATAAATAATGCATGAACCATTCATTAGTGATGAGAGCACTATCAAGCCTAACTTGAATAAGATCTTGACCACTTCTTCTATTATTCCATGTATAATCAGTTCCATGTAACTCAATATCATGAAGAGAATGACCATCAACAAAATTCATAAGATCCATCCTACTTTCTAGATTTGATTGGCATCCTCCTTTTTTTTCATTTTCTTTTAAGGGAGTATTAAAATCTCCCATAAAAATCCACTCTTCATTATAGAAGGCATTTCTCAAAAAGGACAACTAGTTCCAAAAGACCTCTCTACCTTTTTTATTATTTGAAGCATAAATATTAGTCAAAACCCAAGAAGTGTTATCATTAATATGCCTAAACCTGATACAAGCCACATTATCACCTTGATAAATATGTTTTCTTATATATTTTTATTTAAGTGCATCTTAAATTTGTATATAAATTTGATAGGTATAATTAAAGGAATATTTATTTATATATAAATTTAATAGGTATAATAAAAAGAATATTTATGTGTCTAAGTGAATCAACCTTTATAATATTTATTTCTTTATTAGTTTTATATTTTATAATTATGTCTTTTCAATAATAACAAGGTGTAGTATGAAGACAATAGACTTATAGCTAGTAATGTCTATTGGAAATTCAGTTACACATACAACGAGTATGCCTAGTTCTAGTAGAGATGAGTTGGTGATCATATTGTAAAAATTACATTTATATGTTAATGATATGTCATTTTCAACAGTAGAAAGAGTTTAATTTGTGATTTGAAGTTTCAAATCTCAAAATACTTCTAGATAAAATGTTTAGATATGACCATGTATATGTTGGGGACAAAGATCAAAAGAGGTAAAATGGACATAAAAGTTTTCTTTAGCTAGAGTAAGTATATGATCTCAATTTTGGAGATGTTCATCATGTTATTTTACAATCCATTAAATATTCCTACTATGACGGGTCCATAAAATCATTAGTTGAGAAGTGTTGAATTCTCCTACTAGTATAAAAGCTACGAGCACAATACCTCATGGTAGTATTGTTGTGAGTTTGATCATGTGCAATAGACTATACAAGAATAAATATTGCCCAAGACACA
>MU228401.1:162436-200108 GCA_018584345.1 Thuja plicata | reverse complement strand
AATTATCAAACCCAAGTAGACAAATTTATTAAAAAATAAATTTGTGAATGTCACTACATGAATGCATATAAATATTAATAGATAGATTCTAAAGTTAGACAAATTATTTAATATAATTTTGAATTTCATTCTAGGATTCCAAGAAAACATTCCAAGAGTTTTATACATTAGATTGAAATGTAAATTTCATTTTAAACCTAATATTTCTCCCATTTAATATTATAGATTACAATTATATCCATAGATAAAATAATCAAAATTCAATACAAGTATTAAGTCTCATATAATTCTTGTACTAATATAATGTATATATGGTTGTTAGATTTATAAGAAAATCTACAATATTATCTAGATTGACAACCATCTCTAACACGACATTACAATAATTTTTAATTTCTCACACAATGTGATATTAGAAATCAACATGCATGATACTAGAATGGTACCTAATTTTCAAGGGCAATTAATGCTAGTCTAATTACAAAATTCAATTATAGTAATTTGTAATCAAACCAGTAACTTGACAAATTCTCTATATGTAGATCACTTCCTTAGAGCCATATGTAATGAAATTATACCTACATCAACAAATGTGCATATTTCTAATATATTTCCCACATCATCAATGTCATGATAATATAAAAACTAATAATATGTTCCACTATAACATTCAAATATCCCCTTAATAAATGTATAATGCTCTCTACTACGGTTAGACATTAACCTTTAAAAAATTCACTTCATTAGTAATATATAGTCTAGTGCAAATAATTGCATACATCAAATTACCAACTCTAATATATCATAAGAAAATAAATATATAAAGTTTAATCCTAGTACCAATTGAAAATAAAATACCCATATACTTCTAGTCATGCATACTAAACAAATACAAAATGATATCCACATATTTACTATAACTCACCCAAAAAAACTATTTATTTTATTATTTTTTATTCACATTTTAATAAAATATATGACAATTTGTATGCCCTTCATGTCAAATGTGCAAGAAATGTAACTTTTTGAGTTTTCATGTCATTCTCTTGTTGTTATAAATAATAACACATTATCCACACATGAGAAAATGATTAGTATTGTATAATCAACAACCTTAATATAAAGAAAATTGTAATCCTTATTCTTAAATATATCTAATTTCAATTTGAAGGCATAGATATTTCGATACATTCTATGACTATTTATGTCACCTAATTGAACATTTTAAGCTACAAATTATATATTCCATTGGTTTAACAATAAAATTTATATGATACAACATATAAATATCCTCCTCATGACCCCCTAGCAAGACAGTATTTTAGTCATCTATTCACTCATTTTAAAAACCACAAGCTACGTCAATTGATAAAAGAAGTTTAACTGAAGATAACTTACCAAGAAGGGAGTTTTTGAAATTAATTTCCTCTCTTTATGCCTAACCAATATTGATGGAACTCACCACACTATAGGTATAAAAAACTACACAAATAGGAGCCAATAGATGTGGTGAATTTTTGAAACTCTTTCTATAGTGTTAAAGTTTTAGCTATGAAGAATAACAAATGTGTTAGAAAAGCCAATAGTATTTTATAACAATAGAGAACATGTTGTAGACACCATTAGAGTAATAAAGTGATTCAACTAATTAATTAAATCATATTGATTTAATTATTAAGTCACTTATTATCTCTCTTTTAATCAAACTAAACTTTAGGCATATAATAATTATTATTATGCAACCTAGATTTTTCCCCTTTAGGGTTTTGGTATCCTTTTATAAGGATTCCCTCTTTGTAAATTATTAATTAATTAAGGATGCTATTGCATTCAGATTTTTTTCTCCATTGTTTGCACAAGATGTTTCCTCTTCCATCGATCTATGAATTTTGGCCTCCATAGATTTTTGCTTCTCTCTTTTCTATTACAGGTTTGCAAGCAGGTGATTATTGAGAGCTATGGGTTGATAGTTTTCATCAACTCTAATATGGTATCAGAGCCTTGCTACTACTGCCTATTCTTGAGATTTTAAAGTTTTTGGAGCTCCAAGAGTTTCAAGGTTTTTCTACATTTTTTGTGTGGATCTGGAGGGGTTTTTTGTTCAGAGAAATTTGCGCACAAATGGAGCTCACGAGTGTGCTCAAAATGCCCAAAAACCCATATTTCCATATAAGGCACGACCATTTTGGCTGAATTTGTATTTTGAGGCAAATTATTTTTGCATATACCCATTTTTTGGGCATGGAAATCGAAGTAAAGGTTGAAAAAAAAACCAAAAATTATTATTCAAATTTTTAAAATTAATGCTTTTTTAAAGTTTTTTTTTAAAAAAAAACTTTGAAAAGGTGCGTACCTTTTGGAAAGGATGTCTCCATGTGTAGGTACACCTACATGTGCATGTAGTAATGTCAGAGAGAGTGGTTGAATTTGATGGCAACAAAACCATCATACAACTTGTTTTTTTTCATAATGAGCAGCTTGGGATTATTTTTCTCTTTCTGAGATGGAGGCTTTTTTGAAGGTTAGATTTTTTAATTTTTCCAACTTGTAGGATTTTTTCTAATCAAATTCAGGGTTCCTATTTGTACTCGAGGAGCCATATCTTTCTCATTCAGACTCTATTTTTTGACTTTCGCATGACATTGGAAAGTTGGTTCCATTCTCTTTCTTCTTGTATTGGTCTCACACCCAAATTCTGTTCCAAGTATTTTTTATTCATATTTTTGCATTTTTGCAATCTAGTGGATATCTTGGATGTTTCAGGTCATGAGATCATTTTTTTTTGCATGGGATTACTTATTTTTAGCTATTATTCATGTTTCTATAGCATTTTCTCATTCGTGAATATTATAGAAATCTATTTTTGTATCTTTTCCTTTTGGAAAATGCACTAGAATAAAGTGTCATATGATGCATGCTTGGGATCGTGCACATTTTGTGCTTGATTGTACTCGCACTATATTATAAAGTTCCATGGCAGGGTTTGATGTTTTCTTTGTTTACCATCTACCTTTGTTAAGTGAGTGTTCCTTCCATGACATTAGCCTCATTGTGTATGTCAAGTAAGTGTTCCTTCTACGACACCATCCTTTATATGCGTTTGTTCATTCTTAATCATGCAATGTTTCTTGATAATCTGATTCAGTTTACCTATCATGCCTCTCCCTGCTCAACATTATGGGGGTATCTCATGTTGGTTCTAATGCTTCCTTTGTTCGATGGGGTGGTCTATGTATTCATTATATGTTCCTATGTACTAGGGGGATGTAGTGACTAGTACCTATGTATTTCACTAAGATCATCTCTTAAGGATTTTTTTACATTCTTTTCTACCTAATCATGTTCTATTATAGTGGAGGTTCCAACAGTTATTTTTTCAAAGTGTTTGTAGCTTCATGCTTCAGAGGTGCTCTACATGTTCATTCTTTGTTCCTATTTTCTGGGACATTCTCTAGTTTGGAAGCTTCTTCAATCCTTCACTAGGATTTATGTTTTTTCAAAGAGGGATTTTTATCACTGGGTTTTGTCATTTTCTCCTCTTTATAGATATTTTTTTGTACTTGGGTACTTGATCAGGCCTTGTTGTCGGAAGCCATTTCCTATTTTCAATAGTTGTTTCTAGGTTTTTAGCTTCTCCCTAAGTTTATCTTAAGAGGGGGTGTTAGAGTAATGTAACATAAGAAATTGGATAGAATGTTTTGTTACACTTAAAATTAGAATGTTTATTGAAATGTGAGGGGTTGATGAGATGCTTTCCTTTTATCCTTAGATACACAAATGAAGGATCCAAATTGATTAACCCAAAAGGAAGGATCAATGCATAAATAAATAAACCATTTGGAAATAAGGGAAAGGAAGAAGATCTTAAATACTCATTTGTTTATAAGAATGTGTGGTGGATTTAAAAAGATTGATAACCTTAATTGAAATGGATAGGAGAAAATTACTAACCTTGAAATGTTGCAGATATGAATAATGTTGTTTTCGGGGGTCTGCACTCAGTTTCTGGAAAATCTAAGATCAGATCTTGAATATAAACACAGAGATGGACAAAACCCAGCAATATTTTTCTGTTCTTACATAGTTCTGATTTGCACCCTCAAGTCAATGTCACCATGTTGGATGATATCAGTTTTTTTTACTAATCATGTTGTTGATATCCATGTTTTGTCACTAATGTCAACATATATTTCTATACAGAAGACATACTAGCTACTTAACTGGAAGGAGTGTACGGACACTGTAGGGATGATTCAAAATGATCGAAGTAGTATTTATGCAGAAATATGTGTGTTGACCTTATTCCTAAGGTCAATTGCCTTTATGTTACATTCTGTGGATGTTATAGTTGATTTGGTGAAGACTGGTTTTCTGGACTGTAACTGTGATTTTGGAAAGTGAAGGTCTCTGTGTTTCAAGTATATCTTTCTGTCAAAGACATTTTTGAACTTATGAGCTTACTGGTGGACAACCGACATATGATATAATAATGGGTTGAATTTGATTATTGATTGGATACTGATAATGTCAATTGTGGCGTGTATTATGGAGAAAACCTATTTCCTCGCCGACTTCAAACATGTCGCATGTGAAATTAATTGTGAGTATGAATTATGGAACTGGAGGTATATGTAATGGATTTTAAATGTTTTATACATTGTTTAGATAGTGTGCATATCTTAACAAGGGGTTATGTAATTATTTTTATGATGGAAAACCTTAATTGGCCAACCTAGTTAATTTTGTATTAAGAAAGCTTAACTGGCCAACCTAATGAATTATTGTAAGAAGGTATATATGAATGACAATTTCTCATGGATAAGTGTGAAAGAGAAAGATAAAGGAAGAGAGGTGTAGAATCTATGAAGCTTGTTGATTGCTGGATACAAGCAGAGTTGATAATTCATTGGAACTCACCAAGAAAAGAAATTTTCTATCAGACAGTTCGCTGGAATGTGTATTTTCTTAATACACTTGATTTGGATTGTAAACCCTTGAGGGTGGCTTTAACCTTCTTTGGGCAGTGTGCCTTGGTAGTGAGCCTACAATTTTATTTGACTCCTAACAAGGTTTGTCTCTTAACAAGGACTTTGTATTGTAATTTTGTAATAAGCTCCTAACAAGGCTAATATATTTTAAATGAGATACTATACTCTTAGTAAATTATTTGTGGGTGTTAATTAACACTGGGGTTTTATCTTTAACAGGGTTTCCTAAACAAAAAAAAATGTGTTATGGTGTTGGCATTTACTGTTTTATCATTTACATCTGTAGATTTGGTTTATAAAGTATAAAGTTTAATAATATAGATTACAATTGATTCACCTCCCCCACACTTAGTTGTCTTGTGGACTATTATTTATAAAAATTGGTATCAGAGCTATTGATCCTTGGAGAGAAAGTTTAACAAATTGAGGTGATCTTGAAGATGACTTACTACAGGAAGGATAGTCCAAAGTTTGATCCTGAAAACTTTGACAGTTGGCAGAACAAGATAAGAACACATTTTCTATGTTTGGAAATTGATTACTGGATGATAACAAAGAAGAAAGAAAAAGGTAGTGACTGGGGATGAATTGGAGAAGGCCAATGAAGATCAAAAGATGATATTCTCATGCAATATGGTTGTAAGGGAATCCTTGATCAGCGCACTATCAGAAGGAGAATTTACTAAAGTAAAGGATTGGGACTCTGCACATGCAATATGGACAAGACTAGAAGCACTATATGTTGGAGACAAATTTACAAAGCAAGCAAAGTTATAGAACTGGAAGACAAAGATGGAATCACTAAAGATGAGAACATCAAAGAATATGCACATAGAATTACTGAGGTAGTTACTGGTGTTAGGAACTCTAGAGGAACTTACAGTGAGGAAGAAGTGATAGCAAAGATACTCATATCTTTGACACCTGCATATAGAACCAAGGCTCGGGCTATAGAGGAGATCATACCTTTGACACCAAAGCTCACCAGAGAGATGTTGATTGGAAAGCTAACTAAATTTGAAGCTACAGAATTGGGAGATGCTTTACCTAAGGTTCAGTAAACCTTTAAAGAAACCATGCAAAAAAGCAAAAGAATCTTACCTGGAAATGCAAGCACAAGTAGTAATGACCTAATAGAAGAACTTGGAGCCTATGTTGATGAATGGGAACAAATACATGCAGAAGAAAGAAAGCTAGATGAAATCGTAGCACTGATTGCAAGAAGAGAAAAGAGAGGTAAGGGTAAGTTTGAGGGAAAATTATATTTGAAATGTTTTTCATGCAACAAGAACGGTCATTTTGCATCTAGATGTCCTACAAGAATTCCAAAGCACAGACCTAAGTTTTTCAAGTCTAAGTTCTCAAAGGACAAGGAATATTATTATGTTAGTGAAGGTATATCCGATGATGAAGATGGTGACTATGATGAAATTGGATTTATTGCTATTAAAGATGATGAACCAATGCATGAAGAAAAAGAATTAGTGTCCCGAGTTGAAAATAAATATGAATGGATCATAAATAGTGGTTGTTCACATCATATGATTGGAGATAAAAATAAGTTTGTGATTTTGAAAAGACATGATGGTGGTGTTGTTATATTTGGTGACAATACTCCTAAACTTATTATTAGAATTGGATCTATTTCATTGGATGGAAAGACAAACACTGACAATGTATTACTTGTTGATGGACTTAAGCACAATTTGTTGAGTGTTGGATAGCTAGTGGACAAGGGTTATCAACTGAACTTCATAAACGGAAAAAGTTCTATCAAGAGAAAAATAGGAGACTTGATAGCATCTGGTATTAAATATAGAGGTGATGCATTTGAATTGAACACATCTGAAGCTTCTTATTTTATTGCAAAGGTTGATGATAGTTGGTTATGGCAGAGAAGATTTTGTCATGCTAATTTTGATAACATTGTGAAGGCAAGTATGACAAAAGAAGTAAGAAATCTACCTAGAATTGTAAAGCCATCTAACAATATGTGTAGACAACGTGTTATGGGGTAACATACTAGAAGCACTTTCAAGAGTAAAGCTTATTCAGAAAAAGGGAAGTTGGATCTGGTGCATATAGATCTGTGTGATCCTACAAGAACAAGATCATACTATGGTGAAAGGTGTTTTATACTTTTTTTTGATGGCTTTTCTAGAATAATGTGGGTTACATATTTGAGAGAGAAATCTAAAGTATTTTACAAGTTCAATCAATTCAAAGAAAAAATTGAGAATGAATCTAGTTTAAAGATGAAATGTTAGAGATCAGACAGAGGAGGAGAGTTCCCATCATAATTGTTTAATACATACTATGAAGAAAATGGAATACATAAATATACTTCAACTCGTAGAAATCCACAACAAAATGGGATATCAGAGTGAAGAAACAAAACCATATTAGATGTTGCAAGGTCTATGTTTTTGGAAGGAAATGTGTCACATGTTCATTGGAGGGAAGCAGTCAGCACTGTTGTGTATACATTAAACATAATACAGATCAAAGAAGGTACAAATAAAACTCCTTATGAATTATTGTTTGATCATGCACCTACTATGAAATATTTTAGAATATTTGGTAGTAAATTTTATGTCAAGAGAGATGACGAGATAGGTAATTTTGATGCTAGAAGTGATGAAGGAATCTTTCTTGGTTATTCCACTAAGAGTAAAGCATACAAATATTTCAATCTGAGATTGAGGAAACTGATTTAAAGCGGGAATGTGAGGATAGATAAAAATTTTCAAATTCAAGAAAGAATGTATGATTGTGGTTAGATAACAAAAACAAGAGAAGTTGCTGATGAACTTGAAGGACCCTTGATGATCAAAAATGAGATTGAAGAAGAAGAACAGGTCGAAGCTACTGAATCATTGAAGACACCAAGGCATGTCAAGAAAAACCATCCTGAAGATCAAATTATTGGTGATGCAATCAAAGGCATGATGAATAGATCTAGAGTTAGAGATGGATCTTTTTTATTTCTCAAGTTGAACCAAAGACTACTGATGAAGCATGTAGAGATAAATCTTGGACTAAAGCCATGGAAAAAGAACTAGAACAGTTAAAAAAAAGAACACTTAGGAATTGGTTCTAAGGCCTAAGAACAAAAATGTGATTGGCACAAAGTGGGTTTTTAGATAAAAGATGGATGAGGAAGGCACAATGTTAAGAAATAAGGCTAGACTGGTATGTAAAGGCTACTCACAACAAGAAGGCATAGACTATGAAGAAACATTTGCACCTGTTGCTAGATTGGAAGCTATGAGCCTATTACTTGCTTATGCTGCACATAAAGACTTCAAAGTGTATCAAATGGATGTGAAGTCAAAAATTTTGAATAGTGATCTAGAGGAAGAAGTGTACATCGAGAAACTTGATGGTTTTCCTTTGACAGATGATGAAAACATGGTTTGCAGACTGAAGAAGGCACTGTATGGACCAAACCAAGCATCGACAACATCGTATACAAGACTGGATAAACATCTACTTTGTCTTGGTTTCAGAAAAGGTAATGTAGACAATAATTTGTATTTAAGAACTAATGAAGATGGAATCTTAATTATATAATTTTTTGTTAATGATATCATTTTTGGAGGCAATGATAAAATAAGTAAGAAGTTTACAAAAGAAATGGAGAATGAATTTGAAATGTCAATGATTGGTGAGATGATTTTTTTCTTGGTTTGCAAATTAATCAGAGTAAGAATGGCATTTTTATATCTCAGACCAAGTATCTTAAGGAAATGTTGAAGAAATTTGGAATGAAATATTGTAAACCTGTTGGTACACCCATGGTAACAGGGAACAAACTGACTAAAAGTGATGAGACTCAAAGTGTTGGGAAAACTAAGTATAGATGAATGATTGGTGGTCTACAATATATAACACACACTAGACCAGATATTACCAATGTAGTTGGGATTGTGGCTAGATATCAGGCAGATCCTAAAGAGACACATTTTTCTATTGTGAAAAGAATTTTTAGATATTTGAAAGGAATAGTAGAATATGGATTATGGTATGAAAATATACTGATTTTACATTTCAGGCTTTTACTGATGTTGATTGGGAAAGTAATGTGGATGAGAGGAAGAGTACAAGTGGTGGTGCATTTTTCCTTCAGAAAAGTCTGGTTTTTTGGTTGAGCAAGAAGCATAATTGTATTTGTCAATCTGCTGCTGAGCCAGAGTATGTTGTTGCTGCAATAAAATTTACACAAATTGTTTGGATGAAACAAATGCTGAAGGACATTGGAATAATTTTTAAAGAACTAGTGATTATCCACAAGTTCTTGATAAGGTTTGGATAAGCACAGATCGATAGTAAGAGACAAGAAATTAAACAAATTGGTTTTTCTTATAGAATTTTGTTTAACATAATGATTCTGCCCACCCATGATAACCATTTAGCTATCCACAAATCCATTTTTCTATCCATTCTTTCCCCTACTCAATCCCATAATCTCGAGGTTCTAATAATTTTATCCAATGACATTCTTTGGTATAAATAGGGGAGCTTTCCTTCCCTAAATCCCACAAATCTAAAATTTATGTTAACAGAAAAATTCTTTTACTTTTCCTTATTAATGAATTTTCTTGATGCTTTAGAATATCATTGTATCACCCTTTTCATTTCAAGTACTTTCGATCTATTACCTTTTCTGAATAGCATTGTCAAATCTTTAATTTGTTGATGGATAATTCCATGGACTAAAGAGGTGACCTTGATGCCCTTTAACATTCAAATTTTGTGAGGCCTTGCTATGGATCTTCTAAGCACTTCTACAATGATGATAAATAAAATGGGTGAAACATGATCCGATTATCAAATACCCCCAGAACTTTTAAAGAATTCATGTGGAGTAACATTTATCAAAATTGAGAATCTTGAACTATAAATATAAAAGAACATTAAATTCATCCATGATTTACAAAAACAAAATGCTTCAATACTTTTGCATAAGAATTTCCAATCCACTTTATCATATGCCTTTTTTATATCTAACCTTAAAGTTGATAATCATACTTGGTTTCTTTGTCTTTTGCACCTAATGTATTGTGTCCTGAGCTATAATAAAACCATCAAATATTGATCTTCCAAGGAAAAATCCTATTCATTCTTCAAATATGATATTAGGAAGGACCTTTTTTAATAATTTTGCAACTACATTAGCTAAAAGTTTGTATATAGTGTTGCATAAATGGATTAGTCTAAGTTCATCTAAATACAATTCATTCTCCTTATTTGGTATTAATTCTATGAAGGTTTGTTGATCTCTCTTAGGAATATCGATAAATTTATTGTTAGCTCAAAATCCTCCATCAATTCCATCCCTAAAATATTCCACCATTTTAGATAAAAACTTGCAAGAAAACCATAAGGTCCTAAAGCCTTATTTGGTTTTTAAAGTTGTTCAAGAGATAAAGTAATCTCTTTCGTAGAGAAATTTTCTATCAATATTTTTTTTTGTCTTTTCCCAATAACATCCTTGGGAAATTTTGCAACATCTTTTCCTCATATTTCTTATCTAATCCCTCCCACTTATTCAAAATTTCATTAAAAGGGGAATTTGACTTCTTTGCAATTTCCTTTGGATTTTCATTGATTATACAATTTCCATCTTTCAATCTATTAATTCTATTTATACTTCTTTGTTTAGTGTTATTTTGGAAATTTGATTGAGTTTTTATCCACTTCTTCCAACCATGTTTCTCTCAAATTTTCTCTCCAAATATCTCCTCCTTTAACAAATTTTTCTGATATTCCTTCACCAGTTCATTTTCTTTAAAACACCTGTCTGAGTCATTGAATCACCTTCTCGTTAAGTTATTTGAGATTTTGTTCTAAAATAATCTTTGTTTCAAATATTTTCTTGAAAAGATCCCTATTTATTTTGAGGATATTATTTTTTACCAACTTTAATTTAGAAACAAAGTTAAAAAATTTAGATCCCTCAACTTGAGCTTCTTTACACCACTTATCTATTAAACTGAAAACTCTTCACTTTTCATCCACATATTTTCAAATTTGAATGGAAACTGTAGAGGTTTATCTTCCCTTAAAATGTCTAGTTGAATAGGATAATGGTCTGATATGGGGATTGGAAATAAGAATAATTTAAAGTTGAAGGGAAACAATCTAAAATGTCCTCTTAAGAATATTCTATCTAATTTCCCCACTATGTGACTAAATCATAATCCCCTATTAATCTAGGTATATGTTCTATTTTTTTTATCTATTTCCAAAAGATTGTTTTATACCACCCAATTTCTAAAGTCCAGTTGTGGTATGAAAGGGGTTTAGCTTAGTTGGTCGAAGAAATAAGTTATCATTGTGGAGACCCTGGTTCAAATCCCAAGAGGGACATCTTTGTGGAACTCTAAGTTGTGACTCTTGGTCTTCCATTGGTTGTATTTATCTCATTGTAAAAAGGTAGATTTATAAGTTGCGACTCTTGGTAAAAAAAGATTCTAATTCCCCCCAAACTTATAATTTTATCTTTGCTTGGATTGGACCATAAACATTAATAATACAAAACTTTGTAGGATTTCTATTACTATTTACCAAACCCTTTTGCTAATGTAGGAGCATCCAAGGTGTAAGAGCAATCTGGCATCACCCAAAAATATTGTCTATTTTTCAATAAGGGCTATCTTTGGACAACGTTACCATTTTTGGAAATTTTACTATTTTTAGTAAGTTTTTCATGTGAGCATAGATTGTTCAAATTTTTTTCCTAGAGGTTCATTTTGGATATATAAGCCTGCTAGTAAAATTTCATGGCAAGATCAAGTGTGATTTTGAAGATATTGTATTTTCTATTTTGGTGGGGTGGTACACAAATTTTGGACTTAGTTTTGAAGGCCTTAGAGGCTATGAAAAAGGGGTCAAAATTTCATCATCTTCTTCTATAAAATCCAAGGGAGTATAGTCATTTGTGGCATTTCCAAAATGGAGTCATAATAGCCAATCAACTCAATGGTTCACAAGTTATTGACTTCAGAAGTTGGGCCTTTAGGAATCAAGTTTTAATACAAAAGGAATAGTGAGAAAAATAAGGTAAGGTAGGAAATTGAACTGCCAGGTGCCAAAATGGGAAATTTTACTTTCCAAAATATTCAAAGGTGTTTAATTGTGCTACCTATATAGGGTTGAAGGGGAATTTTAAGGTTCAGTTCCAGAAAGATAGATTGTGGCTCTGTATTGCAAATTATTGTAATGAAAATGCTCATGTGCTTATAGCATGTTATTTTCTAAATATTGTAATGTCATTTCATTGAGGATAATAGAAATAAAGTATTTTTTTATTTCCATTTTTCTATTCTATTTATTTATTTGTTTTGATTAAGTAAAAATAGGTTTTACAAGGACCCGAAACCTTTACAAAGTAAAAGAGTTCAACGAGTTTTACAAGGACCTAAAACCTAAAAATATTTAATACAAATATTCAATGAAGAACATCAATAGCTGTGCCAAGGCACCGAGAAGGAAAGGAAACTACCAACTAACAACTGAGAAAAAAGGTCCCACAGATAATAATAATAAAGATAGGGACAACAAAAACCCAAAAAGATAGAAAAAAAGGAAAGCTACATGCCCTGCACTAGTTCCTGGGCCTCGATCAACATAACTTGCATATTACTTACCAAATTCTTGAAATATTTTGTTTCCTTGTCTACCTCTGGACTAGTCTTCTTTTTTCTTGCTCTTGTTTGGGTACCTAGGCTAGTAGCCTCCATCTCTTTGTTGTCTTTCTCCTTGTTTTCCTGGTTAAGCTTATCCATCAGGATCTGCGCATGGCCATTATAAGCTTTAAAACTCATCAAACATTGCTCCCCAATTTTATTCAATGTTCCCTCCAACCTTTCCACCTTCATTTTTAGGTTCTTGATCTGCATTGCACTATCATCCTCCTCTCCCTTAACTTTGATTTCCTTAATCTTTCTATCCATAGTCCCCACTTTATTAAAAAAATCCACTTGGGCTTCCAAGTTATCTACAGCTTCTTTCATTTCTTCCAAACAAATAGAAATAGTTATTTCCCCAATTCCCATGCTTTTCAAAATATTAATTTCATCCCTCATAATTTCAACTTGTATTTTTAGGATAGTATTATCATCAATCAGATTTATAACCATACCTGTAAAACCCGCAATGCACTCTTTAGTATCCACCAACTTTTGATACTCCCCCGTATCCACATTATCATGGTAGCCACAATCTTCATGCCCAGACTCTTTTTCTATTCTTATTTCCTTATTGCCCTTCACAATATATTCTTCTTGCTTATTATTATCATCCCTAGGGATTTTGTCCTCATTCTTATCATCTTTTTTATCCTCGCTATTTTCACCTTTGTCATCCTCCTCACGGTTTTCCTCTATTTTTTCAATCACATCTTCCTCCTCTAAAGTCTGATCAATTCTTCTCTTGCTAGATTACTTGTTCTTTTGATTTCCCTTAGCTTTCTCCTTACCTTCCCCATATTTCCTTTTCTTTGGGTTCTTATTCTCCTCCTTCTTCACTTCCTCAGACTCATTGTCTGTTTCTATTTCTTCCTCCTGAATCTTCTTCATAATCTTCTTTTTCCCTTTTTTATTTTTACTCCCCTCCAAAATATCATCATCAATGTCCTTTTCTATTTCAGATTCTTTAGAAAAGGGATTCTTCTGGGTTTTCTTTGCTGGTGTGACCTTTTTTTTCATTTTAGGGGTTTTATAACCCTTCAACTCCTCTTCACTATCTTCAGTTTCTTCTTCATACATAATTTCATTCTCATCCCCCTCCATATCTTTGTCATCCTTTAGAATCTTCTTCCTCAAAGGCCTTTCCACTTTTTAAGTTTTTAGCACCTTATAGATAAGCAACATAAGACCCTGCTAGGATGCATGATCCCCGTTTAGGATATTTCTACAAGCTAGTGATGGTGGCATCTAATGAGCTAAGAAGATAATAGGGTAGAATGAATTTCACCTCATGTCTAAAATGGTTTAGTAACATAAAATGGTGTCCATACACTCTCGTAAACCTACCATCAAGCGTGACATAACTGATAATGACATAAAGAACATACCTCCAAGGTCTTGATATATGCTTCAGATTGTGGTAGGAGGAATCAACCTTGACTAGTTTGGCCTTTTCTTTCTCAGTTTCTTAAAAAGTATCCCATGCTTTATTGACAATCACTCTATCTCTATAGAACTTAATACCATCCATACCCATACAAGTAGCTTCTGCAATGATCTCCTCCGTAACCTCCATATACTGTTGACCCACAAAAATTTTGCCCTATTTTCAAGTTTTTGTAATGGTCCTCATGATAGAAGGGTTACGGCCATGGAGTCTTTCTAAATGTACAGTCAGCCCACCATCTTTCAAAATCTTTGAGACTCTTTGGTTTCTTCTCCACTTGTTATAGTTAACAAGCTTGACACTTTTCCTATTTTTGTGATGACTACTGGTAATGCCAAAATGAATAGCACACCTCTTTTTCTGCAAAACCAAAAATACCCAGTGTTGGTAAACAAATTGTTGTTTTGAATGTAACTCTAAAATACCCAAAAATGTTTAAGAACAATTGAATACAACAGTTGGGAAATAGTTACTTTGAAAACTTATTTTCTCTCTGAATTAGAAGGTACAACTCCCTTATATGAATAATATTCAATGAATTTTGATCTTTCCTAGTCTAACAAGGGTATGCTCTTGACCTGAGAGCAAGAGAGGTAAACCAAGCTAAGTCTAAATAGAAAATAGCTCAGGCGAGGTAAATGCAATTCTATAGCTAGCAAATACTGAGATCTTATCAATCAGATTAACTCCCAAAACTAGTGATGCATGAACAACTACTAAAAATGCAGATGCAAAACTAAAGATTAACAATGTAATGATGATGAGTTGATCTATATTGTAAGAAAATTCCCCAAAACTTAGGATGGTAACTAATTTTCCCCATAATTAACTGTATCAAATCATAATATAGAATTCTGGTTCAAATGAAGATTATGAATCTAATTCAAAAGAGACGTTCAAATTCAACAGAAAGATAAATGAAATGCAATGGAACAGTTAAAGAAATGGTATTCAAACATACACAATTGACTCAGCAACAATGCTATATTCTTCATACCAAAATTTAGCCGCCCTTTGTATTGATTTTGGGAATAATACATATAGAGTTCCAGATTGGACCGTTACAAAAATGGGTAACCAAAACAGTTCAACTTCCCCAATTAGAAATGGTAACCAAAGGTTTATACGTTACAAAATTAACAAAAATAGAACAAGGGGAGAAAATTCCTATGATTCAATTTTCTTCCCCTTATCTAATTTGGCCCTATAGGTGATCACAGTAGTGATGACTTGGATGAGCTCTTCATGTCTATTGATGTGGACATTGGTGTAACAGATGAGCCATCTGGAGTTTTCTTTGGCTAGAGTCTTGATTGCTTCTTTTTGATCCTTCAGTTCCTCCATAGCCCTAAAGATGCATCCACTCAATTGCTAGAGATTTGGCACCTTGTCTAGATGAGTCAAAGATTGCTCTGCTAAATTGCGCAGATAATCTATGAATGACTTTTGCATGTTGACTACTCTGACTATTGCTTTTCCTTGATTGCTGGTTTGCGATTCTGCATGAAGTCCTAAGAGAAGTTTAAAATCTTTACCTTGTTCTTCTTGGACTTTAACCTCTGTCTATTGTAGTCCAGTCTCAGCTTGAATGATCATCTCAATTTTGAATTCCAGACTTTGGACCCATTCAATCAAGGGCTCATCACCCTTCTATAGGATCTTAGCTTTCAGGGCTTCCTTAGTTTTCATCTTTACTACCACATGCAGCATGGCTATGCATTCTTGGCATCTTACTCTCTCTGCTATGAGAGTCTATAAACTCTTCCAAATGTTGCTCCTCTCTGTTTCTAGTCTCAAAAGAGTGTTACCTAACTGTTCAATGATTCCTAGGCCTTCTGACTCTATCCTCTCAATCCACCTTTTACCAATCTTCCCATAATGTCGATCCTCTTGCAACTTAGCCAGAATGGCTTGGTTCTCTGTAGCACTAGGATCAAAGGAGGTTTGGATGCTGGGAGTAATCGCAATAGGAGTGAGAATTTGTCTGATGAAGTCAGTTAGTTGGGCCACTTCCACCTTAAGATAAATTTTGGAAGTCTTAAGATCTTCCATCTCTTCCTCTATTACTACATTAGTGGACTTCCACCAGTCCACCTTGGTGTCATGTCGAGCCAATCCCATATCAAATGGCTGCAACTGAAAGTCAGAAGCCACCAGATCTTCAAGTCTACCCTCTTTAGTGGGCTTAGCTACTTGCATGGTGAAATGCCCTGTCTCAGGATCACGACCTAGAATAGACATTGTCTTTACACTCTTCTATTTTCTTGTGGCAGCCTTGGGCTGAAAAGCACGTGATAGAGTGTCTTGGCTGGGGATTACTTCTCCCACTCTTTTTCTTTTACGCTCTAGAGTGTTTTCTATCCATGAATCTATGCTGGTGACTTTGTTGGCAAAGACCAATGCTTTGATGAACAATTTCCTTATGAGTGGAGGAGTAGCTTTAGGGCGGGAAGAAAATGGATTCACCAAAGTAGGTGAGGAGGAGATTAATTTTACAACTTGAGTAACCTCTTGTTGCTCCCCACCTCTCTTATCCAATTTTGTAGAGGTACTAGGCTATCGTCTCCTACTTCAACTATGATAGGGGATGCCCTCTTTGGAGTTTCTTGGGTCGAGGTCCCAGCCAAAGTATCTAAAGCAATAGCACTAGCTAGCTGCTTAGGCTCTGTAGCTTTAGAAATCTTGACTGCAGATTTGATTTGGTCTTTTAGGAATTCTTCTTTAGTGACTCTAATGTCAGGAAGAGGACCCTCTCCACAGGTCTTTTCTAAGAGAGAAGTCTTCTCAGGGGGTTCATCACCTCCTCCCAATGGTTGACTTGATCCTTTCACAACTATTGGAATTGTTTCTAATGAGGTGGTTGCAACGCTAGAAGTAGCTTTTGCCAGATTTTTCTGAGTGGGAGGCTTCCTTTCTAACCTCTTCCTTCAGCCTGTAGTCCACTCAACTCATTTAACTATTCTTTTGTAAATCCCTCCCATCAGAGCTTCCAAGTCACTTACTGCTTGGTCTAGCATAGGATCCAAGCTAATAGGGGTGGACTTTATCTTCTCCAAGTATGTGTCATCATACAGATGATTGCCATCATCTTCTAGCCCTTCTACTGCAATGTTAACATTGAACTTTTTAATCTGTTCAATGGTTAACCGGGCATAGAATCTTTCCCTGCTCTCCATGTCATCTTTGCAATTGGCCCAATAGTCCTCAATATCAGGTACATGGTGAATGTCCTGAGTCATCTGTAAGACATCTCTGGCATAATTAACTAGATCATACTATGGCCTTAGAATGTCATATGTTTCCAGAGAGAACTTCTTTGAGAATGTTTTAAGAACATTCTTTGCCTCCAACCGGGATGCACAACTATAAGCTCCGATGGTCATTGGGAATTCATAGCCTTTCTTCTTTTCCTCTGCATATATCAAGTTCACCTAGAGTGCTTGCCTCATCACCTCAATCAGCACGATCATGTTAGTAGGGTATCTGGGTAGCTTCAAAGGAAAGTCATCAAAACCTGCAAGATGAAGATATGAGAAATCTCTGAACTGAATAAAATAGCATCCAAATTGGCTTATAAAAGCCATGGCTTTAGGAGAAAATCTCCTCTCTGGAAAACCTTGTAGCTCCCTGCACAGTTTCATTATAAAGGCATCATTAACTGTGAGATAATCAACATAACTATTTTGTAGTTGCAAAGAAGGGAAAAACTCATAGCTTTTTACATCATCTGGGAATTCCTCTAACCTAGGAAGCCTAGGCCAAATTTCAATTGTAGCTAAAATATACAAGAGGACCAAAGACATGTAGAACTCATTCTGGAACTTGGCCCTATTGAGGGCATCCAAGAGGTTCTCACTCACCATAAGGGCCCAGTCAATGAAGTGATGCTGGGAGAAGATTATCTAAACCAGGAAGAAATGATATTCAACAAAATTAAGAGCTTTACTCTCACCTCTAATTCTATGAAGCAATACCAGGATGTCCATAATCTCTAGCTTCATATTTAAACTGTATAATATTTTGGGAAACTTTCCCTTGGAACCCTTGGGTTATTTAAACCATGACTTCATGATCTCTCTCTTCCATACTGGTCTCTTTGCTGAATATTCAGAGATCGCCCAACTATAAGTCATCTCAGAGTATTATGCCTACTCTGGAATATGGAGGGAATTCTGGACAGAATCTCTATCGATAGAGAGGAGCACCATGTTTTTAGGTAGGAAAATTTTCTTGGTGTCTGGGTTGTATCAAGCTATACATTCCCAGAGCAATTCAAGAGCCTGAATGGCTACAGGAAAATTGGTGGCTTTAACCAACTTGCTCTCCTTAAGCTTCTCTGTAATAGGGTACATCTGCTCCACTCTCAATCTATTCTGGAAGTTTTGCATGTCGAAGAACTTCAGTGAGGTTTCTAAGATTTTATGCCACTTAGAGATAGTGTCATTCATTTTTTCAAATCCCACAAATCTAGAAGCCATGTGAGTATGATTCAACCTAGAGATTTGAAATTCTCTTTAGGATACAGAGACAATAAGCAACTAGTCTTAGCTACTTTTAATTCAAGCAATTTGGTGAACAATGGTGATTCAAGTTCAAAATCTCCAATTGATTTTATAATTTTTGAATTCTTTCCGTTTAATGGCCAACTTCCCACAACACACAAATGAAAATACCTCTACATTAATGAACAAGTTCGTTACAAACTAAAAGGACCTTATTTGAATTAATTACTTTTCTTTACATGCTGTTAGGAAACAGTTTTTTACTTTAGTAACCGTAACGGTAACTTTCTTGAAGTGGTGGAAAATTACCTCTCCACTTCTCCTTTGGGAAAAAAAATACTTTTTTAGTGCTCTCTATCTGAAAGTCCACCAAAGGAGAATTCTGGCCTATAGGGGTGCCAAAATTATATATATTGATTCCATTGGCCTTTTTATGTGCCGAATCTCTTATGGGATGGATTATCCTTCAAAATTTCTTCACTTTAATAGTTTGGCAGAAAATGCATCTCGCGATTCAAAACCCACATGTAGGAGCAGAGGAGAAGCCATTTTCCGCTTTTCCACCTATAAGATAACTCCATGAATTTTCTTCACTTGATCATTTCTTTGTTTCCCATAGGTTCGATATGAATACTCAAAGCTTCCTTTTTCCTGACTTCCTTATTTTCCATCTTTATTTACCTTTGATATTCTTGAGTCTGTTGATTGTGGAAAACACACTCCACATGTGATTTTCCACCATGGAGAAGCTAAAATTTGATTTCCCACCAATGTTGCAACTTGAATATGTGAGGCAAAGTATTTAATCTGTATGTGATTTTGAGTTCATAATCTTTCAAACCATGACCTTTACTAGATTGGGAACCTAACCTACCTAATAAAAACATGATATCAGACCTAGAATACGGCTATCTTAGGAAGGAGAAGTCAAGTTAGGGAAATCTTATAAAGGCCTTCTATCCTAAGGTGATTTCTAGAATTAGACTCCGGACTCACATGAGACTCCCAAGACTACTACTACACATTAACATCCATTTTTTTCTTGAGGTATAAAGACCAAAAGTGGGGCAACAGCTGGCTTTATCTGGGGACTTGGACATTCACATGTCTAAGCAAGGAACTCAGATCTCTAGTTTCACAAAGCTCAACAAAAGGTGACTCACAAAAAAACTAAAGCAACATGCAGAAAGGAAAGTAGAAATGAAACCTAACTAGGAAAACAAAAATAGGAACTAAACGTAACTATTGTATAATACAAGGGTTACCTACTTTCAATTTAGATCTGATAGAGCTTCAAATCCTGACCATTATATGTCAGGGGTAGTGCTTCACCATCTGGATAAGTCAATTTGAAAGAATTTTTATCAAACGCTTGATGGATTTTGAAAGGTCCTTTCCACAGTGTTTAAAATTTCTCGTGCATGCCTTTGGGTGCACTGCGCTTGTCCCACAATAGCACCATGTCTCCCTCCATAAATTTTTGAGGTCTACTCTTTTTATCAAATAGGTTCTTCACACACATCTGATGATGTGTGATATGATCAACCATTTTCTCCCTTTCTTCTTCCAATTTGCTCAAGTACGGGATCCTCTTCTCTAAACCATCTTCATATATGCCATATTCTACTACTGTCCTCAATTTTCAAGTTGCTAATTCCAATGGAAATGGGAGACTAGCTTCTACCCTGTAGATGAGTTCAAAAGGAGATACACCAAAGGCTCTTTTGGGGGTCACTCTATCGGGCCAAAGGGCTTCATAGATATTTTTATGCCAACCTCTTTGGTTTTTTGCCATTATCTTTTTCATGATGTTGACCAAATTTTTGTTTCTAGACTCTGCTTGGCCATTCCCTTGGGGGAAATAATTAGAAGAATGGCTGATCATGATGCTATACTCGAAACAAAATTTAGTAATTTCTTGAGAAGAAAATTATGTGGCATTACCCATAACCAACTTAATAGGTACACCAAATCTTACCAGAATATTTTCTTTGATAAACTCACATACTACTTCTGAAGTAGTCCTTTTGGTTGCCTTGGCTTCTACCCATTTTGTGAAGTAGTCAGTTGCAGTAATTATGTAATTATGACATGCACTAGATGTAGGGCTTATAGGACCGATAAAATCAATTCCCCACTACTAGAATGGCCCTTCAATTATCACTGGTCTTAGGGATAGCACTGCCAACTGTGGCTTCCCAGTAAACATTTTGCATTTTTAGCATCTTGCCACCCATTGGTATGCATCTTTAAACATTCCCAGCTAGTAATAAAACTATCTCAAAATATTGAATGTAGTGACTGGTGAGGAGAAGTGTCCATAGGATTCATCATGAAAAAATTTCAACAACTTCTCCTGCTATTGTTTATCGACACATCGGAGGAATGTTCCATCTATAGATATTTTATATAGTCTATCCTCCCAGATTTCATTTTTAGAAGCCTTCAGTTTTAGGTCCCTCCTTTTCTTTGAAGTTAATCCTTCTAGACACTCACCATAGGTTAAGAAGTACACAATGTTTTCAAACCATGGGTCTTGCATACTTACCATCAATACCAACTGTGTAGCTTTTGGGTCTTTGTCTGCTTGATTTTCTACCATTGCCTTGCACAAGGCATTCCCTCTTACCAACTTGGTGGGCTTGATCTCTATACTGTATTCTTGGGTTTTGGATACCCATGCTCCTTGGTTGTTACACCCCACATCTTGTTGGGTCAAAATACTCTTCACTACAACATCAGACACATACACAAGAGAGTGGGAATGTAGGATATAAAACCTGAAATTCTTAAGAGCTTTTATCACCACAAAAGCATGTTTTTCATTTTGAGAATATCTCAGCTCATGATTTTTTAGAGGTGTGCTCATAAAAGTGATGGGGGCTTGAATTCTCTCTTCATTCTCTTGCATCAGGATGGCTAACAGGGTATGTTCAAAAGAATAACAATAGATTACAAAATCTTTCTTGTAATCTGGGTGGCATAACACTGGGGCATTAGCTATGGCCTTCTTCATGCTTTTGAAAGCTTGCTTGCTAGGGTCATTCCATTTGAAATTCACATTTCCCTTCATCATATCAATAATGTGTTTAGTAATTTCAGAGAAATCAGGGACGAATCTCCTAAGGAAGTTGACTTGACCGAGAAATGACTTCACTCCAGTTTTGTTCACCAGTAAACTTAGTTGCTGAATAGCTCTCACCCTTTCTGGATCAATCCTTATACCTTCTTGGGAAACAATGTGACCTAATATTTTCTCTTCAGTTACACAAAAAACTAATTTCTTAGGATTCAATGAGATCCCGTCCTCCCGACATCTTTGCAATACTCTCCTTAGATCATTCATATGATCTACCCTCTTTTTAGAGAACATAGTAAGATCATCCAGATACATACCAATGATTTTGTTCTTCATATCACTAAAAGAAAGAAACATACCTCTCTAAAAAGTAGCTCCCACATGGATCAATTCAAACGACATTCTATAATATGCGAAGGTCCCCCATGGAGTAGTGAAAGTCATTTTATGCTGGTCTACTTTCTCAACTTCTATCTGATTATACCCTAAGAATTTGTCTAACATAGACATCATTTTAGCCCTAGCCATGATCTACAGGAGGTGATCCATGTTGGGAAGGGCGTAGTTGTCTTTCAAAGAAGATTGATTTAGATTTTGAAGTCAACATAGATCCTTATTTCTCCGTTCTTCTTCCTCACAGGCACTATGTTCGCAACCCAAGTAGAGTGATGGATGGGATATATGATCTTTGCTTTGAGAATTTTATCAACTTCCCTGAATATGGCATCAGCAACTTTGGGGTTGTAGTTCCTTTGCTTCTGCCTAAACAGAGTAGCTTCAAGTTTTAAGGGAATCTGGTGTTTGAATTTCCCATTCATAAAACATTTCAAATCTTCATAGTTCTAGGCAAAAACATCAGAGTATTCTAGAAAAAACTTCTTGGCTTCATTCCTTTCTTCTTCGGTACAACACTTCCCGATATTGATCATCTTGGGGTCTTTTTTAGTTCCAATATTTATTCCTTCATATTCACTAGTGGTAGGCCCTCTTTCAATTCTTTTCTTCTTCACAAACATGTCATGTCTATTGAAGAGCTTTTCAAGAGTGACCAGATGGGGCAGAATGATATTACCTTGAAATTGAATAACATCTAACTTATCTTTCTTCAACTCATCTTGGTAGTTTCCTTTATGCTTTCCATGAACCTCTTTGTGGAAGTCACCACTACTCTCTAGAAAGAGGAGGATATTCTTGTCATCTTCAAAAAATTGCCAATCTTCCATGTTATCAGGCACAGATGGTCGATATATAACCTCCACTTTGTATTTTTTATATTTGAATTCTGGGTGGGGAAGTAGTAATGAAGCTGAGATAGCCAAAGAGTCCACTTTGGAATTAAACTCTCTTGGCACATATTCAATAAAGAAAGCATCCAATGCTTCTATTTCATCCCATACTCTGTTTCTGTAGTTCTTCAACCTGTGGTTCTTTATAGAGTACTGATTCTTGGCTTGTCATACAACTAACTCAGCATCACCATGGGCCCTCAAAATTTTCATGCCTCTTTCTTTTGCAGTGATAATCCCTAACAAAAGGGCTTCATACTTAGCGGTGTTGTTACTATTCCCAAACTCTAATTTGTAAGCCAAGGGTTCACAAACTCCGTCTAGTAATATCAAGACCACACCTCCACCAGATCCTGCCAGTGCATAACTGTCATCAAATTTAAGAGTCCATATCTATGGTGGTATTTCTTCAGTGGAAAATTTATTTTCCTCTTCGATGATTTTTGTTTCATTCTCAAGATTGTCGGTGAACAACATATAATTGCCAAACTCCAATTCTTGATACAAGATTTGAGCTTTAGGGTCATCATATTTCAACACTGTAAACTTGGCCTTATCTTTGGGAACCAGTTTAATCTTTTTATTACCTACTGGGATTAGGGCTTGGGACCAATCTAGCTTTATCTCCCATCCAAGTTCTCTACAAAAACTCTTTCTTAAAAACAAACCATAGCTAGCAGGTATATCAGCAACGAGGATTGTTAGCAACATCTTCTTCTTGGGATGTGCTACTAAGGCCACTTGAGCATCCTTAATCTAGCCAACCAAGGGCACTTGCTTGGAATCCATGGAGTAACACCTACTATGGGCTTTAGTGAGAGTAAGTCCTAAGGCTTTGGCCATAGTTGATGGCATTACATTGTCTGATGCTCTAGAGTCTTATATAATTGCTCAACCTGGAACTGTTAATATATAAAGACACATAGAATGGGTAAGGATTTTGGCCTAGGAAGGTGGCTAAAATGGATGATTCCCTTTGTTCAACTGGGTCTACAAACAAAGAATCATTCTCTATAGTAGTCATGATGTTTTTATTTAACTCTTGGTTCCCTCCTTTACAATAATCTACTAGCTTTTGCAACTCAACAGGATTAGACTTAAGATAGTCTATGGGGGAAATCCAAATTTTGGAATCTCTACAGAATTGAATAATGTCAAAAGAGTTTTGTTCTTTACCTAGTTAAGGAGTCCTCATACCTTGATGGGGCTCCTTTGAATTGGAAGTAGATGCTTCATTATTTTTAGGTAGTGACGAACCATGGCCTTTATCCTTCTGACTCCAATTCAGGACCGTATAAGAGGTCCCGTCTATGGTGGCATAACATGTTTCTTCTTGCTCTGAATCTGATTCATACTCTAAATATAAGTTTTTCAGAGTCACCATGTGAGTATGAATCTAGTTTAGCTCCAGACACTCCAGCATTCCACTCGTCAGTCTAATGCATTTGCCAAGCATGGGCTACATTAGGGAAACTTTCCCCATCATGATCTGTGGTTAAGTGGAAGGCACACATGTTCCCTCTTTTAGGAGGAGCCTCTATAGCTAGTCTCTATGGTGGAGTAGTTAACTGTAATGTTTTTCCTTCTGCATTTCTCCCATCATTATATCTTCCAGGCTACTCCTAAAAGTTTCGCTGGTAGGGATTATTGAATCTGGGCAGTTGTCTCTTGAAGGCAGTGAATTCATTAGACAATTTTTGGATCATCTCATCAGATTACGTAGTATTTCTACTGCTAGCTCTAGACTGTATCTCTCTTTTCAATTTCTTGGATGAAATCATGTGGTCTTCAAGTTCTATAGAAGTTCTTTGTGTGGAATCTAAATTTGCAAGGTTCATTCTCCTCAAATCATAATTGATGTCTGGTGGCATAGCACTTATGAAGAAAGTTTTCAAATTTCCCACTGTAGGCCTGTCAGCTGCTGGGATACGATTTACCAGTTTGATAAATTTAGCTATAAAATCTCTCATGCTGATTGATGGCTCTTTCTTGATAGAAGTCAATTGAGTCAATAGAGCATGCTCATCTTCAGCAGTCTTAAACCTTCTTTCAAAGGTGGCTCTCATAGTAACCCAATTGGTAATAGAAGAATTAGGTAAATGATGAAACCAATCAGTGGCACCTTCAACGAGAGTCTCAACAAATATTTTGGAAGCCACATCTTCTTCTTGAATCGTTAGAATGTTAACTGAAGTGAATAATGCGGTGATATGCTCATCGGTAGATACTTTCCCATCCCTATAGAATTTGGGAAAGTTCTTTCTAGAGCCTATAGGGAGAGGATTATACGCTGCTAGTTGCAGGGGCCCAAATGCAGCAGCCCAAGGGAGTGCCATAGCTACTTGGGGTAAGTAGGGTGTTAGATTGACAACAAGAGGGCAAACTACTCTATGCGATGTCAACACTTGGCAAGTGGTGGATAACTAGGTGGTTTGTTTAGGAGGTGAAGAAGGTCTTCTCTAGCTCCTTACAGTTCTGTTTCCCCGACGGGGTACTTCTAAAAGAGAAAAATTAATATCTACAAGCCTCTCAAAGACTGGGTCTGTGCTACCTTCTTTCCTAGTAGTTCTGAGAAATCTGTTAGGCTCTAGATTTTTTCCTAGTTCTATGGCCTAACTTCATGCTCTACCCTTCTTAGATTTCTTCTCTGTATTTCTCTCTCAAGTGCTTCTTCTCTAGCTTCTTCTAGTTCTAACACTTGACTGGTGCTTCTATAGTGTTTGATGCTTCTTCTGTATCTCCAGACAAAAGTATTTAATGAGGAAATGAGATCCTCTTGGTAATCTTGGAATCCAAGATTAGGTTGTAGCACAGGGATTATATTTTCATGGGGAAGCACCATTTCTCCTCATTGTATGCTCCTAGTATAATGATTGTTTGTATCCCCAGCAGAGTTGCCAAAAATCTGTTGGTAAACAGATTGTTCTTTTGAATGTAACTCTAAAATACCCAAAAATGTTTAAGAACAATTGAATACAATAGTTGGGAAATAGTTACTTTGAAAAATTATTTTCCCTCTAAATTAGAAGGTACAGCTCGCTTATATGAATAATATTCAATGAATTTTGATCTTTCCTAATCTAACAGGGGTATGCTCTTGACCCATGAGCAGGAGAGGTAAACCAAGCTAAGTCTAAATAGAAAATAGCTCAGGCGAGGTAAATGAAATTCTATAACTAGCCAATTCTGAGATCTTATCAATCAGATTAACTCCCAAAACTAGTGATACATGAACAACTACTAAAAATGCAGATGTAAAACTGAAGATTAACAATGTAATGATGATGAGTCGATCTATATCGTAAGAACATTCCCCAAAACTTAGGATGGTAACTAATTTTCCCCTTAATTAACTATATCAAATCATAATATAGAATTATAGTTCAAATGTAGATTATGAATCTAATTCAAAAGAGACGTTCAAATTCAATAGAAAGATAAATGAAATGCAATGGAATAGTAAATAAATGGTATTCAAACATACACAACTGACTCAGCAATAATGCTATATTCTTCATACCAAAATTTACCCAATGTTTGTATTGATTTTGGGAATAATACATATAGAGTTCTAGATTGGACCATTACAAAAAGGGGTAACCGGTTCAACTTCCCCAACTAGAAATGATAACCAAAGGTTTATCCGTTACAAAATTAACAAAAATAGAACAAGGGGAGAAAATCCCTATGATTCAGTTTCCTTCCCCTTATCTAATTTGGCCCTATAGGCGATCATAGTAGTGATGACTTGGACGAGCTCTTCATATCTGTTGACGTGGACATTGGTGTAATGGATGAGCCATCTGGAGTGTTCTTTGGCTAGAGTCTTGATTGATTCTGTTTGATCCTTCAGTTCCTCCATAGCCCTAAAGATGCATCCACTCAATTGCTAGAGCTCTAGCACCTTGTCTAGATGAGTGAAAGACTGCTCTGCTAAATTGTGTAGATAATCTGTGAATGACTTCTGCATGTTGACTAATCTAACTATTGCTTTTCCTTGACCACTAGTTTGCGATTCTGCATGAATTCCTAAGAGAATTTTAAAATATTTACCTTGTTCTTCTTGGACTTTAACCTCTGTCTGTTGTAGTTCAGTCTCGGCTTGAATGATCATCTCAATTTTGAATTCCAGACTTTGGAGCCATTCGATCAAGGGCTCATCACACTTTTGTAGGATCTTAGCTTTTAGGGCTTCCTTAGTTTTCATATTTACTACCACATGCAGCATGACTATGCATTCTTGGCATCTTACTCTCTCCACAGTGAGAGTCTGTAAATTATTCCCAATGTTTCTCCTCTCTATTTCTAGTCTCAGAAGAGCGTTACCTAACTGTTCAACGATTTCTAGGCCTTCTAACTTGAGCCTCTCAATCCACCTTTTACCAATCTACCCATAATGTCGATCCTCTTGCAACTTAGCCAGAATGGCTTGGTTCTCCGTAGCACTGGGATCAAAGGAGGTTTGGATTCTGATAGTACTTGCAATAGGAGTGAGAAGTTGTCTGATGAAGTCAATTAGTTGGGCCACTTCTGCCTTAAGCTAAATTTTGGAAGTCTTACGATCTTCCAGCTCTTCCTGTACAACTACACTAGTGGACTTCCACCAGTCCACCTTGGTGTCATGTCGAGCCAATCCCATATCAAATGACTGCAACTAAAAGTCAGAAGTCACTAGATCTTTGAGTCTGCCCTCTTTAGTAGGCTTGGCTACTTCCATGGTGAAATTCCTTGTCTCAGGATCACGACCCAGAGTAGACATTGTCTTTACACTCTTCTATTTTGTTGTGGTAGCCTTGGCCTGAAAAGCCTGTGATAGAGTGTCTTGGCTGGGGATTGCTTCTCCCACTCTTTTTCTTTTGCGCTCTAGAGTGTTTTCTATCCATGACACTATGTTGGTGAATTTTTTGGTAGAGACCAACTCTTTGATGAACAACTTCCTTATGAGTGGAGGAGTAGCTTTAGGGCAGGAAGAGAATGGATTCACCAAAGTAGGTGAAGAGGAGATTAATTTTACAACTTGACAAACCTCCTATTGCTCCCCACTTCTCTTATCTGATTCTGTAGAGATACTAGGGCTATCCTCTCCTACTTCAACTATGATAGGGGATGCCCTCTTTGGAGTTTCTTGGGTTGAGGTCCCAGCCAAAGTATCCATAGCAATAACACTAGTTGGCTACTTGGGCTCTGTTTCTTTAGAAAGCTCGACTATAGATTTGATTTGGTTTGTTGGGCATTCTTCTTCAGTGACTCCAATGTCGGGAAGAGGACCCTCTCTAGAGGTCTTTTCTAAGAGAGAAGTCTTCTTAGGGGGTTCATCACCTCCTCCCGATGGTTGACTTGATCCTTTAATAACTATTGGAATTGTTTTTGATGAGGTGGATGCAACACCAAAAGTAGATTTTGTCAAAGTTTGTTGAGCGGGAGGCTTCCTTTATGACCTCATCCTTCAGCCTGCAGTCCACTCAACCCATTTAACTGTTCTTTTGTAAATCCCTCCCATCAGAGCTTGCAAGTCACTTACTGCTTGGTCTAGCATAGGCTCTGAGCTAATAGGGGTGGACTTTATCTTCTCCAAGTATGTGTCATTGTACAAATGATTGCCATCATCTTCTAGCCCTTCTACTGCAATGTTAACATTGAACTTTTTAATATATTCAATGGTTAACCGAACCTAGAATCTTTCCCTAATCTCCAAGTCATCCTTGCAATTGGCCCAATAGTCCTCAATATTAGGTACATGGTGAATTTACTAGCTCATATGTAAGACATCTCTAGCATAATGAACTGGATAATACTGCTGCCTTAGAACATCATATGTTTCCAGAGAGAACTTCTTCAAGAATGTTTTAAGAACATTCTTCACCTCTGACCGGGATGCACAACTGTAAGCTTTGATGGTCATTGGGAATTCATAGCCTTTCTTCTTTACCTCTGCATAGATCAGTTCACCTGGAGTGCTTGCCTCATCACCTCGATCAGCATGATCATGTCAGTAGGGTATCTGGGTAGCTTCAAAGAAAAGTCATCAAAACCTGCAAGACAAAGATATGAGAAATCTCTGAACTAAATAAAATACCATCCAAATTGGCTTATAAAAGTCATGGCTTCATGAGAAAATCACCTCTCCAGAAAACCTTGTAGCTCCCTACATAGTCTCATTGTAAAGGCATCATTAACTATGAGATAATCAACATAACTATTTTGTAGCTGCAAAGAAGGGAAAAACTCATAGCTTTTAACATCATCTGGGAATTCCTCTAACCTAGGAAGCCCGGGCCAAATTTGAATCATAGCTAAAATATACAAGAGGGCCAAAAACATGTAGAACTCATTCTGGAACTTGGCCCTATTGAGGGCGTCCGAGAGGTTCTCACTCACCATAAGGGCCCAGTCAATGAAGTGATGTTGGGATCAGATTATCTGAACCAGGAAGAAATGTTCAACAAAATTAAGAGCTTCACTCTCACCTCTAATCCTATGAAGTAATACCAGGATGTCCATAATCTCTGGCTTTAGATTTGTAATGAATAATGTTTTGGGCAATGTGCCCTTGGCACTCTTGGGTTCTTTAAACCATGACTTCATGATCTCTCTCTTCCATACCGGTCTCTTTGCTGAATATTTGGAGACCGCCTAACTATAAGTCATCTCAAAGTATTCTAGCTACTTTGGAATATGGAGGGAATTCTGGATAGACTCTCTATCAATAGAGAGGAGCACTGTGTTTTCAGGTAGGAGAATTTTCTTGGTGTCTCGGTTGTATCAGGCTATACATTCCTAGACCAATTCAGAAGCTTGAACGGCTACAAGAAAACTGGTTCCTTCAACTAACCCGCTCTCCTTAAGCTTCTCTGTAATATGGTGCATCTTCTCCACTCTCAATGTGTTTTGGAAGTTCTGCATGTCAAAGAACTTTAGTGAGGTATCTGATATTTTATGCCACTCAGACATAATGTCGTTCATTCTATCGAATCCCACAAATCTAGAAGCCATGTGAGTATGATTCAACCTAGAGATTCAAAATTCTCTTCAGGATACAGAGACAATAAGAAACTGGTCTTAGCTACTTTGAATTCAAGCAATTTGGTGAACAATGGTGGTTCCAGTTTGAAATATCCAATTGATTTTATACTTTTTGAATTCTTACCATTTAATGGCCAAGTTCTCATGCCCTATGAATGAAAAGACCTCTACATTAATGAACAAGTCCATTACAAAGTAAAATAGCCTTATTTGAATTAATTAATTTGCTTTACATGTTGTTAGGAAACATTTTTTTACTTTAGTAACCGTAACGGTAGCTTTCTTGAAGCAGCGGAAAATTACCTTTCTACTTCTCCTTTGGATAGAAAAATACTTTTGTAGTGCTCTTTGTCTGAAAATCTGCCAAAGGAAAATTCTATCCTATAGGGGTGCCAAAATGATATATATTGATTCCATTGGCCTTTTTATGTGCCAGATCTCTTATGGGATGGATTATCCTTCAAAAATTCTTCACTTTGATAGTTTGGAAAAAAATGCATCTCATGAGTCGAAACCCGCTTGTAGGAGCAGAGGAGAAGCCATTTTCCGCTTTTCCGCCTATAAGCTAACTCCATGAATTTTCTTCACTTGATCATTTCTTTGTTTCCCATAGGTTCGATACAAATACTCAAAGCTTCCTTTTTCCTGACTTCCTTATTTTCCATCTTTATTTACCTCTGATATTCTTGAGTCTATTGATTGCGGAAAGTGCACTCCACATGTGATTTTCTTCCATGGAGAAGCTAAAATTTGATTTCTTGCCAATGTTGCAACTTGAAGATATGAGGAAAATTATTTCATTTGTATGTGATTTTGAGTTCAGAATCTTTCAAACCACGACCTTTACTAGATTGGGAACCTAACCTATCCGATTAAAACATGATATTAGACCCAGAATACACCCGGCTTAGGAAGGAGAAGTCAAGTTAGGGAAATCTGATAAAGGCCTTCTATCCTAAGGGTATTTCTAGACTTAGACTCCAGACTCACATGAGACTCCCAATACTACTACACATTAACATCCATTTTTTTCTTGAGGTATAAAGACCAAAAGTGGGGTGACACCCATAAAGAATACCAAATGTAACTTGCAATCACCATTGGGTACTTACACCTCCATAGGTAATAAAGGCATATCACCTCTGCATAAATGAATATAATGATACTTACCATTTATGATTACTTTGCTGAAAACTCCTCAACTAATCACTATCAAGCAATAATTTGGCTTCAATAGACACATCATTTCCATCATTCCACTGCAGCACCATGTCACTCTTACAAGTTGTGTTGGACACCCAGTCAGCCATGCCATTTGTCTCCTAGAAGTTATATGTGTTAACACAATTCTCGATGGATTGAATGATATATTTAGATTTTTTAATGGTATTATAGATAGTGCATGAAGCGGGAGTATCATTATTTAAACATTTAATAATGTTGAGAGAATCTCCCTCTAACCACACTTTAGAACAACCTATCTCTTTAGGTAATATAAGACCCCAAAGAGTAGCACAGGCTTCATCCTAATGGTTCATTTAATTACCAATGGGGATGGCTTTAATTCCTTTACAGACACTATTTTCATCTCTAATGACAATGCCACACCCTGTAACCGCTGGATTTCCCTTAGAGGCACCATCAAAGTTTATTTTCTACCAGCCTTAGGGGGGAAATCCCATCTAGCATCCTCTCTCTTAGCTTTGTTAGCCCTTAGCTTTGCAATCCCATCTAGCATCCTCTCACTTGTCATTTTCTCCATGGACACTCTATCATTTCTTTCTCTCCAAACCCCCCAACAAACATGAGGAAGAACACAATTCCAAACCTTGATAACAATATCATTCTTTGAAGGATAGTTCCAAAAGTTAATAAGACTCTTCAAATCTTCAAGGAAAACCCACTCTATATTAAGAATCTGGAGAAAATAATCCCAAATATTTCTAACATAGGGACAGTGAATGAAGATATGGTCCACACTTTCCTCCTCTTGCTTGTAGAGGTAGCACCTATTCACTAAAGTCATACCTCTTTTTTTAAGATTATCAATAGTCAAAAGTTTATTTTGCATCAGAATCTAGAAAAACACATTAATTTTTGGGATAAGATCTTTAATCTAGAATTTTTCCCACAGAGGCTTATTCAGGTCCTCAAACTCCATATGGTATAGAGAGGAGACATGTAAATTATCATTAGTGTTGTATTTCCAAATAATCTTATCTTCTTACTCAATCAGACTGAAGGAATTGAGAATTCTATTATGATGACCCAGCTTATTATCAATGAGAGATAAGTCCTTCTAGTGATCCCTATCCCAATAGTCTTCCACTTTCCTTCCAAAAATAGTATTGCATTGATTCTCAAACATCCCCCATTCAGGACACTCCCTAAGAGGGGTATGAAGAATCCACTCATCTTCCCAAAAAAGGACCTTGCTCCCATTTCCCACTTTCTGTTTGATTCCTTTTTTAATGGTGTCTTTCTTTTTTCATAACATTTTTCCATATAAAAGACCCTCCCTTTCCTCATTCAGAAAGGCATCAATATTAGGTCGTTACTTATTATATTTGTTGTCCCATATTAAATTCTACTCTCCTTTCGAATTTTAATATCTCCACATAATTTTCTCTACGAGTTGTTCATTGAAGTTTTTGATTCTTCTTAACCCTAAACCACCTTTTTTGATCGGTCTATAGACTTTTTCCCAAGGTATAAGTTCTATCCTTTTCTTTTTCTCCATCCCAGTCCACAAAAACATTTTTTGAATCTTTTCAATAGCTTCACCAAATTTTTTGGGAATTTTAAAAATGCTCAAAGCATAAAGAGGGAGCCCCTGGAGAGTAGCTCTGAGAATCTAGATCTTAATCGCTTGACTGAGCAACAACCTTTTCCATCTAGCAAGTTTACTATGAAATTTATCCACTAAAGAACTCCAAAAAGTATCAAGAGGTTCTAGACAGAGAGGAAGACCAAGGTATTTTCTAGGAATAGTCCCCGGATCACATCCCAAAATCCTCATGATCCTCATCTTTCTTCTCTCTGGGACATTGAAGAGATAAATAGAACTCTTTCCCCAGTTGATAGTTTGGCCAGAGGCTGTCCTATAATTGGTAAAGGATTTCTTTATATTGCTATCATTTTTAACAGACACCTCTCCCATAATCACTGAGTCATCAACAAATTGTTGATGAGAAAAAACTTCATTAGCAGAAGAAGGATTTAAACCTTTAATATCTCCTTTCCTCACCTGGTTCTCCATATACCTACTAAGGCATTCAACCATGAGGATGAAGAGGATAGGGGAAAGGGGATCCCCTTGCCTTAACTCTCTAGTAGACTTGAAGAATGTTGTAGGTGACCCTTTGACCAAAACTAAAAAGGTAATAGAAGAAATAAGCTAAAAAATGAGATTTTTAAACTTTTTATTAAATCCAAAGGCCTTAACAAGTTGCACAAGAAACTCCCAATCCACTCTTTCATAAGCTTTAGACATATCCAGTTTGAGAAGAACACCCTCCTTTCTAGACATAATAAGAGAATGAACATTTTCATGAGTAGTAATGATGGATTCCATGATTTCTCTCCCATGCACAAACCCATTTTGATGCAAAGATATCAAGGAAGGGAGGATCGCCAAAATCCTAGCACTCATGACCTTATAGATAATCTTATAGACAGAGTTGCACAGACTAATCTGTCTAAATTTTTCCATCTTATTAGCTCCCTATTTCTTAGGAATAAGAGATATAAAAGTACCATTCAATTCATTCAAAAGTTTTCTAGTGCCAAAATACTCTTTGACAACATTAGTCACATCCTTTTCAATAATGTTCCAGAATAATTGAAAACAGAACATAGGAAACCCATCCATACTAGGGGATTTCTCTCCCTCAAAAGAGAAGACAACCTTCCTAATTTCAGAATTAGAGGGGAAATTATTAAGCCTAACATTATTATTCTCATTGAGAATGTGGGGAATACACTTTAAAAAATCCCTTTGTTCAACACTATCCAAATTTCTATCTTTTTGCAGTAGGCTTTGAAAAAAATTCTTGGCCTCCAATCTAATAGCCTCCTCATCATTACATATAGCACCACTTATGTTGAGCTTAGAGATCCTATTTTCCATTCTATGCTTTAGAGATTTCATAAAGAAGTATTTTGTGTTTCTGTCTGACTCCAAAAAGATTTTTCTACATCTCTGTCTCCAAAAGGTTTCTTATTTCACAATAATGTCATGCATTTCAACAAGCTTTTCGTTCTCTTATTCTATATTAATATTAAAATAACCATCCTTTTGGATGCTCTTTTGGATGTCCTTTACCTCCATACTGACACTAGCCTTATTTGAGAAAATGTTGCCAAAAGTCTCTTTGTTCTAGGCCTTAATATTATCCTTGACATTTTTAAGTTTTTTAGGCAGAATAAACATAGTTGTTCCCTTGATATTTATCTTCCACCAATCTTCAACTTTTTGTTCAAGTTGTGGATGCAAAGTACACATTCTCTCAAATCTGAAAGGAAGGTTTATTTTCTTGTCAATAGGGTCTTCCAGAAAAGTAATGGGATTATGATCTGGTCCCACCCTTATATGAGCCGATAAAAAATAAAAATAATGTGTGAACCATTCATTAGTGATGAGAGGCCTGTCAATTCTAACTTGAACAAGATCTTGACCACTTCTTCTATTATTCCACGTATAATTAGTTCCCTGTAACTCAATATCATGAAGAGAATGGCCGTCAGCAAAATTCATAAGATCCATCTTGCTTTCCAAATTTGATTGGCATCCTCCTTTTTTTCATTTTCTTTTAAGGGAGTATTAAAATCTCCCATAACAATCCACTCTTCAATATAGAAGGCATTTCTCAAAGAGGACAACTAGTTCCAAAAGACCTCTCTCCCTTTTTTATTATTTGGAACATAAATGTTAGTCAAAACCCAAGAAGTGTTATCCTTAATATGCCTAAACCTGATACAAGCAACATTATAACCTTGATAAATAACACATCCTTTTATAATGTCTTCATTCTAGATAGTAGAAATACCCCCAAAGGCTCCTTTAGAGTCACCCCCACAGATAGTCCCATTCTTGAAGAATCTAAGATTTTCCACTTTGTCTTTAAGAATTTTAGTTTCTTGAATCAAAAAATTGTCTGGTCTATTAACCCTAATCATATTCCAAACAATGTCCTATTTATGGGGATTATTCATTCCCCTAATATTCCATGAAATTATCTTCATACCTTAACAAAGGATCTGACCTCCAAGATCTGGTGGCTTCCATCTGCTATGTTTTTCTTGGTCTCCTTATCTCTCACCTTTTGGTTTAACAGTCTCCCTGGTGAAAATAAAATAGCTCCCACATCCCCATTTCTACTGCTTCTTGTAGCTACCTTTCTGCTTGGTAACTATTTATCTTTCTTCCCTTTTTCTCTCTCCATGAATCTCCTTCCCATCTTCCAGGTCACTCTATTCCCCGACAAGGATTTAGCTAATCCCCATTGAATCCCCCCTATTAGGTGTTTCAATGTCCTTATATTTTCTATCCCCTTTAGGAGTCTTCTCTGAATAGTCAAAGATTTCTTGAATCAAAACTGTTTCCTGTTGAATTTCATGCCCTGCTATTTGAGCTTCCACTACTAGAGTGTTAGTTTCTAATCTCCCTTCCTTTTGTTGACCCTCATCATCACCATTAGGGTCTTCCTTTCCTTCCCCTACAATGATCCCTTTTCCTACTTCCTGGATCTCCCCTTCTTCCACTTGGACCTCTTCTTTTTCCTAGTTTTGCTCCATGTTTTTACTTCCCTCCAAGTCCCCATTATTTGAGGGATCTTCTTTCACAGTTTCAAATGTCACTGTATTCCCAGTAGATGCCATTATAACAGTTTTTGGATTTCACAACATTTTCCATATTATTTTTGATTCAACCTTCCCTTGACGTCTCTCTTCCATTGTTGGTAATCTTTCATACATGGACCCATTTCTTAGTGTTTCTTTGGATTACTTTTACTAGACACTTCTTAGCCCAATGTCCAGATTTCTTACAGTGAAAACACGCAAAAGTGATAGTTTCATATTCAATATATTTCTCCCATGAACCCAGTTTGAAGTGTATATTTATTTTCTCTGGCATATCAGTTTCTTGTGTTATACCAACACAAATCCTAGCATATGTAAGTCTTCTCCTTGAGGTTGTAACATTATCTATTGATAGAAGTTCTCCAATAGTGTTAGCAATCCCTGCAAATATATCTTCTAGCCAATATTCAAGAGGAAGGCCATGAAGCTCAATCCAAATAGGGACCTGGCTGACTTCTTCCTCCTTGAAGACCAGATTGGGATGCCATTTCTGAAGGATGAGAGTATTTTTTTCCAATCATCCAAGGCCCATCACATAGTATTTTCAATCTATCTTCATCAAAGGAGAAAAAAAGGACAAGCAAGCTTTTTCCATTGCCACCACATCCACCTGCCCTTTCAGATCCTCTTTCTAGGATACAAAGGCCCTTACCACTTCAATATTAGGTCTAATCCCTAAAAATATTCCAACCAAGGAGTTATTCATTCTCACTATTGAATGGTCAATAACCTGGTCCAGAATATCAATTGCAAATCTACCACAAGAAGGTTTTGAAATATTATTAATGCGTGGTAAACATAATTTACCTAAGGGTTTAACACCAAAAAGGGAAGCCCATTTTCTGTTAAGCTCCTATTTTTCCTCAGATATGTTTGGTTAAATAAGCGGAGTACTCTTCATCACTTGCCAATTATGCTTTCCTCCCATGCATTGAAAATATATTTTTCTTACGTTCCATATTATAGCTAGCCCTCCTAATTTTTCTTAGGTTCCATATTTTTTTTGTGTCCTCCCTTGTTTATTTATCATTTTTTTCTCTTCCTCATTTGGTCTTGTTTCCTCCTCCATCCTATTCATTTCAAATTTACTTTCAATAAACAATTTTTTTTTCTCATGTACCTCCTTTCTACCCTCCTTCTTTGGATATGTTAGACCAAACAATGATCACATGGGTGGCTGCAAGAAGTTGGGTCCCACTTTTGGGCAAAAAGTGGAAGTGTTTTCCCTATTTTTCAAATTTTATATCAATTGATGTCAAAATTTGAGGCACTTAGATATTGAATCTCAGAAAAATCCACTAATAGGAAATGTAGTGCTCAGAGTCTAGTTTTCAAATATGTAATTTATTTGAATACCCACATGGTGGAAAAATATATTTTAGTAGGTATGTATAAAATCCTATTTTTCAAAATGCCTATTTTAGGACCATACCCCGCATGTGTACGACCACCCTATTTTGAAGTAAATAAATAAATTTTTCTAAATCCTTCTCGGGGAAGGTACCAAACACATCTAAGATTGGTCAACATATTTTTTCTTTTTTTTTTTAATTGAATATTTTTTTTTTATTAATTTTTAATTGACTAAAAAGAACATTTTCAAAACCTCTCGTGTACAACCACCATAATTGTATAAAAATTTTACTTTTTTGGAATTTTGTTTTTTAATTTTGAAGAAAATTCTATGTAGATTGGGCTCATATAATTCATTTTTTCAAAAACCTAAAATCAAAAAAGTTATTAAAGTTTTAGTGAACCTTACTATTTTAAGTTTAGGTACCACTTTTGATTAAT
>MU228401.1:118986-137360 GCA_018584345.1 Thuja plicata | reverse complement strand
AAAGATTTGGTGACCCAGAAACCTTCCAAATAGAAAGCAAAACTGGGGTGGGGATGGTACCCACAAAACTTTGGTACTGCAGTATAAAGTTGGCCGGTTAAGGCTTACATTGATCACTTCTGATGATTTTAAATGTTGTATACTTGTTTTAGATACAGTGTGTATCTTAGCAAAGGGTTATGTAATTATTTGTATGATGGAAAGCCTTAATTGGCTGACCTAGTTAATTGTGTATTAGGAAAGCTTAACTGGCTGACCTAATGAATTATTGTAAGAGGGTATATATGAATTACAATTTCTTGGAGAGAAGTGTGAAAGAGAAAGATAAAGGAGGAGAGTTATAGAAGCTATGAAGCTTGTTTTCTACTAGATACAAGCAGAGTTGATAATTCATTGGAACTAACCAATAAAGATAGTTGATATCAGATAGTTCACTAGAATGTCTATTTTCTTTATACACTTTATTCATATTGTAAATCCTTGAGGGTGGCTTTAACCTTCTTTGGGCAGTGTGCCTTGGTAGTGAACCTATTATATTCTTTGAATCCTAAGAGGGTCTGTCTCCTAACATGCACTATGTACTGTAATGTTGTAATAAGCTCCTAGAAGGGCTAATATCTTTTAACATGGATAATATACTCTCAGTATATTATTTATTGGTGTTAATTCCCACCGGGGTTTTACCTTTAACAGGGTTTCCTTGACAATAAACATTGTGTTATGGTATTGGCACTTACTATGTTATCATTTACATTTGCAAATTTGGTTTATAAAGTATAAAGTTTAATAATATAGATTACAACTCATTCACCCCCTCTCCCTCCCATTTGTCTTGTGGACTTTTATTCCTAACACACCATTGACACCAAATTTTTGATTGTGACCTGTTAGCTCTTTTTCTTGCACCACAACCTTAAAATGATAGTATACTAATTATACTTGAATGCAAACTCCCTTTTGACAAGAGAAAGGCTAATTGCTGAGGTATTTGATAACACTGGGGATACCTATTATCACCTCCTTCATTTTTCAATTCCACAGACTCAGGTAGGTATTACCTATTAAAAGATTACTGATTCTTCAGCCTATGTATTTGGTGGGCTAATCCATTCACTGGGTACTTACTTCAGACCTCACTGTAATAACTTTTAAAGTACCTTGGAGATTGCAATAATTAGTTTGAAATAGAGTACTATAAGTCAGACTATGGTATTAATAACATAAACCAATGAGACAAGGACTTTCATCCTTCTTCCTTTTACTTTAGGAGGGGTAACCTAATGATTTACTCTTTAAGAAATCAACAAACTTCAACTATAATCACTATGGGTACAATTGATTTTACACATATATTCTGAAAGTAATTGATTTTGAATAGTATTGAATATTTGGATGATGATGGATTACCAAACAAGCTCCTAGACCAGTGCCTATCCTTGGGCTTATAGAATCAATAAATAAAAATCCACAAAGATATATAAAATAGAATATTGTAAGATGCCTTGCAACCTACATGCAAATCAGATAAGATGCCTTGTAAACTATCCTGTCATTTCTATAACACTATATCAAATCCTTAGATATTGTTATGCTCCCTGAAACTACTTACAAAACTTAGTTCTTCCCTTGAACAAAACTTGCGAGCAATTAGATAGCTACCTTGTAACCAATATGCTTAAAATGCTGTATAGATTAAACATAAAAGAGCATACACAATTAGAAAAGAAACAAAAATAATATAGAGTAAAGTTGCAATTTATTTTAATCATATATTTCTACTTTAGTACATAAAAAGCTCAAAAAGTTCAAAGACACAGACTAAAATTTAGAAAGTTTGGTTTGCCAATATATTTCATCTCTTCTAACTATTACAATTTTGATCTATTTATAGGTCCTTAACCATCTTGGAATCCTTAAAGATAGGATGCAACAAGCTTCAGATGGTTTAAGGAACCTAACCCTAAAAGTATAGAAAAGATAAGAAATGAGAATGTATAAGTGGTGGGAAGACAAAAATAGGGGATGAAATCTGATCTTCTTTGTCTTCATGTGAACTCTAGCGCCTTTGTCTGACAATATTCAAGATAGCATCTAATATTCATACTGAGATCAAGTGACTTCCATTTTAGGATAACCTACACTTGTCTTTGATAATAACTAACCTCCCTATGCTCAATGGTTAGGCACCAAGTGTTCCTATCTACTCCTCATCCAAGATATCCTCCTCTATTACCATAGCCTTCTTCTTCTTTGGTTGTGTCATTAAGTCCCAAGCTGTCACCTCATCCTCTGTAGGCCATTTAAAACTTTGAATACTCTCTAGTTGTCCTTTCTGCCTTTCCCATCTGACATCTGTAATGCTCTTGACATCAACTAAAAATTTATTCATGTCAGTCTCTGCCCTAAATGCTTCATCAAAATTTTTGTTAAAACCATCTAAATCTAAATCAGATCCTGAAATAAATGCCTCATTACTAGGCAGTCTACTATCAAACTCATTTCTCCAGGCCTCCAACGCCTTAATCTAATCATCTTCTCCTTTCAAAGGAGGAACAAACCTATTGAAATCCAGTGAAAATAGGCTTACCTTAGCCTCTATTTGATTTAGCTTACCCTTAAAGAAAGATAAAGATACATTTACATTTTTTATTTCATCTTCTACCTCTGTCACAATCTTTGGTAAATCTGGCTTATGTTACTGCAAAGAGGCAAGTATCTCAAACAATTGTACCCTAGGAGACCATGTGATAAAGTAAGGGTTCAAAATAGAAATACACCCTATTACTTCAGCATGTAAGATGGGTAATTTGTTATAAGCATTCATGATGATATATGTTTTATCTTTTAGTATATCTATCCTATGCTGAAGAATGCTGCTTAATGCATTTAGGGCCACCTCATTATTCTTTTTGGCCACATCCTCTGTTTCAACCACTTCCTTTGCTTCAAGTTTCTCCTCTATCTGCAAAGGATACACTGAGGTCACATATACCACTTTGGGTTTTTCTTGTAATTGCCTAGTCATTTCATCAATTACCTTATCCTGTTGATGTATCTTAATATGACATAATTCCCTATCCTTTGCTAGGGAACTATCCTCCTCAGTTAAAACACCACACTTTTCAGACAACTACTTTGTCTTATCCTCATTTAAGTGTGCCCAATGTGTCATGATTTGGGAAATCTCAAGATCTCTAGTGTTTTGTATTGTCCACACCATTTGATTTTCAACCATGCTCTCCTAAATATTTAGAAGTTGAGAATTCTAGTCTTTTGGACATAAATTCCACATGGAAAATGCTTGTGATTTTGGAGTGTGTCTGAACCCTTTGATCATATCACCCATCTAGATCTCACTTTCCATCTTAAGATCTAGTTGTTTTTTAATTTGATCAATTATGAATGTTGAGGTTAAATCCCAGCCCTCAGCAAGAAAAATTCCATTGTTCAAAACCATCTTTCTAGCCTCATTAGGAGAGACATCTTCACTATCAGGATCATATGTCTATAGAACTAGAAGAGCCTCATTCATTACTGTCTCTTCACCATCTCATTTTAGCTTTTCCTGAATCTGCTCCTTCTGATGCCACCTTAATAAATCTTTAAACTCATCAGTTTTAATAAAGTTGTCATCACTTAGGAATAGTTGTTGGTGAAGCAATCTTTCATCAATACATGCCCTAAGAGGCAATTCTATGTTCCCCTCTACTTCTTACTGCTATCTCTTTCCTTTTCTAATTTCTTTTCTTAAATTGTGATCATACAATCTATTGCCAGGAATAAGAGCACTTATCCTATCTCCCTTTTTCTCTTTTCTTTCATAAGAGGTTTGACGAGGATCAACTTTTTTCTTCTTGGTGGCAGGCTCCTCTATATCATCTAGTTGGGAAACCTTTGTCAAGTCTATGATATGCCCCTGTTCTCCCTGTATCTAAGTTTCTTTTGCAACATTTTGTTAGGGTTGATAAATTTGAGGTGGATGGGCATATTCTCCATCACTCTCACTCTCATACTAAGATTTTGAATATTCAGATTCTTTTCCCCTTTTCTTCACATCCAAAACTCTATCTAATTTCCCATAGATGTGTAAAATTTACCAATAATAGCTTTGATTTTATGAAAATATGGCAGGTCAGGGTAAAAACCTCCAAATGCTAATCCATTTCTTTTTATTTGTTTCTCCAAATTTAATAACTCTTGAATTCTTTCTCTCCTAGTTCTTACTTCATCTTCATCAAGGTTATTCCTAGAAGCATCCTCCTCCACACAAAGACCTTGTACATATGTGTTTGGTATGGTAGGAGTTATGATTTTCTTACCTCCTACGATAAATCCTTTTGGATCAATGTATCTATATAATGTTGCTCCCATTTTTCAACTTTCCAACCATCCACTCGCTAAATTGATAGCACCTTTGCCAATTGTAAATTGAAAATTTTTGAATTGCCTAGGAGTTAATGTCCCCTTCCTATGTGGTGCAAAGTGCTCATTATATGTCAACAATAGCTACCAAATGAACTCCATAGCTACAACTCTTGATTGCCCATGATATGATAGGATATGAGGAGGATGTGTGCATCCATATACCCTGATCATAGTAAAATTCGCTTCTAAAATTAAGTCTCCCCAATTGTGGTCACCCTCCCATTTATCAACATACTCATAGGGTCTCAGCAATTGCAACACCTTCACTGAGAGTCTAGTCTTGATAATACCCATACTAGAATGCACATCTTGCAAATCTAACACCATCATTAAAATTCCAAAAGTTATGAGGGACTTCACAAGCTTCACACCAAGGATCATCATTGCAAAAATGGGCAGAATTTTTATGTAGAGGGTCTGGGGTTCTATTATTTGTCTTCTCCTTTCTAGGTAAAATAACAGGTTTCCCATCCTTGAACTAGGTTCCATAAGGATGGTTTTGCATTATGTTTTTAGGATTATATGTAGTATTATAAGAAGGCCTATTGTTCTAAGGAGCCCTATATTCCTTATATTCTAGTTCTTTCAAGTTGCTCCTACTAAACCTTGAGTCATCTCTCCTATTCAACTTACCAGATACTCTTCTATTCATTTCAATATTCACCGCTATCTTATAAGCATCAGTAAGAGTTCTAGGGTTTTTATCTCTAAGAGCATATCCCATTTTAGAATCAAAAGCATTTAAATAAGTTTCCAGACATACCTCTTCATCCAGCATTATCTTCTAAAATAGCTTGTGCATAGCTCTTTGAAACCTTGTATTAAACTCTGTGACCTCTTCATTATAATTCTTTTTGATATTGTTGAACTCATTCAACAAAAAGTGTTTATTTGGTTTATCTCCATACTGATCCTTAAATAATTCAATCAACTCATCCATAGAAACAAAAGATCCATTAGAAAGTCTCCTAAAGAATTCCCTTGCATCTTCCACTAAGGACTAAACAAATAATTTCATTAATACATCCTCATGAGTGATATTCAAATCATCAACAAAATCAATTAACTTTCTTAAATGTGTTTGACAATAAATAACATTGTTACCTGCAAACTTTGGGAGCTTTTCTTCTATATCACCCACATCTTTAAGGAAAGCATTAGGATATCTAGGGATACCAATAAAGTTAAATTGTTTATACCTTTCAGTATGCAATGGTTTCCTTTGAAAACTATCATTCTCTTTGAAAGTAGTGGCTTTTGCTTTAGAAGCTGTAATATTCTCTGGCTCAGCATGAGAATACTTAGAAGACTACAAAAAATCTATTTTCTTCTTCATTTTAACTATTGTAGCTTCCATTTGTGCCTTTTCTAACATTTTCTCCATGGTTTCTTTTTCAATCCTCAATTTCTCCAAATCAACATCCAATTTGGACATTTGCTCTGTTAAAGGCTTCTGAAACTTAGGTTCTTGATTTCTATATTCATTCATCTTTTGCTTACCTTTATCCTTCTATGAACTATAAGCCTTATAAGTGAGTGGTATTTCTTGATCCTTTTGAGACCTCTCTGTATCTTTCATGTTTTGATGTCTTGAAGATCTTCTTTTACTCTTATCAACATCGTTATGCTCATGTTTTTTCTTTCTCATTTCTCTCTCCCTTTTCATTTTTTAAACAAGGGAAAGTTGTTTCATGATGAATTTCTCCTCATTTTCTAGCTCATCAGAGGGAGCTTCTTCAGAATCTTAACTAGACGTACTTGTTTCTTCTCTTTCACTAGAAGTAGAAGTGACTGTACATGTTTCTAATACCCTTTCTATAGCTTCTTCATATTCTAAAGTATTTTCGTCATGAGAAGGTTGATTTCTATTCATATATCTCCTATCATTACCCTCTTTACCTCTTGTAGGGGTTTCATCTATGCTAGCTTGGTTTCTATATTTCCTCCAAGACATTTCCATCCTTGAGGAAGATGGGATTCCACCATATAAAACCTTCTCAGGATCATTTCTCAGTCTTGACCTAGTATTCATTCTGAAAAATATTTACTAAATTTGCACTAATCTAAGAGATTTTCTTTAGAGTCGCCACCCAATAATAATTAGAAGTGAATGAATACTTATCAAAAGACAATTTACAACTACAAATGGTATGATTTGTAATCACTTGGATCCCTAGTAGAGTCACCAATTTGTTAGGCGACTTGGATGGGCAAAACTCAACTGTAACTTGATTCAAACTTTTAAAACTACACCAGAGATACTCTGAAATTCTTAACAAGACTTTACAATCTCTATCCCCAGCAGAGTCACCAATTTGTTAGTTCTTTTTCTTGCACCCTAACCTTAAAATGATAGTATACTAATTATACTTGAAAGAAAACTCCCCTTTGACAAGAGAAAGGCTAATTACTAAGGTATTTGATAACACTAGGGATACCTATTATCACCTCCTTCATTTTTGAGTTCCACACACTCAGGCAGGTATTACCTATTAAAATATTATTGATTCTTCAGCCTATGTGTTTGGTGGACTAATTCATTCACTGGTTACTTACTTCAGACCTCACTATAATAACTTATAAAGTACCTTGGAGATTGCAATAACTAGTTTGAAACAGAGTACTACAAGCTAGGCTATGGTCTTAATAAACTAAACCAATGAGACAAGGACTTTCATCCTTCTTCCTTTTACTTTAGGAGGGGTAACCTAATGATTTAGTCTTTAAGAAATCAACAAAATTCAACTGTAATGACTGTGAGTACAATTGATTTTACAAATATATTCTAAAATTAAATGATTTTGAATAGTATTGAATATTTGGATGATGATGGATTACCAAACAAGTTACTACACTAGTGCCTATCCTTGAGCTTATAGAATCAATAAATAAAAATCCACAAAGATATATAAAACAGAATACTGTAAGATGCCTTGCAACCTACATGTAACTTAGATAAGATGCCTTGCAAACTATCCTATCATTTCTATAACACTGTATCAAATCCTTAGATATTGTTATGCTCCCTGAAACTACTTACAAAACTTACTTCTTCCCTTGAAAGAAACTTTCAAGCAATTAGATAGCTACCTTGTAACCAATATTCTTGAAATTCTTTACAGATTAAACATAAAAGAGAATACACAATAAGTAAATAGACAAAAAAAATATAGAGTAAAGTTGCACTGTATTTTATTCATATATTTCTGCTTTACCACATAAAAAGCTCAAAAATCTCAAAGACAGACTGAAATTTAGAAAGTTTGGTTTGCCAATATATTTCATCTCTTCTAACTATTACAATTTTGATCTATTTATAGGTCCTTAACCATCTTGGAATCCATAAAGATAGGATGCAACAAGCTTTGAATGGTTTAAGGAATCTAACCCTAAAAGTATAGAAAAGACAAGAAATGAGAATGTATAAGCGGTGGGAAGACAAAAAAGGGGATGAAATATGATCTTCTTTGTCTTCATGTGAACACTGGCACCTTTGTCTAAAAATATTCAGGATAGCATCTAATATTCATACTGAGATCAAGTGACCACCATTTCAATCTAACCTACAATTGTCTTTGATAATAACTAGCCTCCCTATGCTCAATGGTCAGGCACCAAGTGTTCCTATCTACTCCTCATCCAGGATCTCCTCCTCTATTACCATAGGCTTCTTCTTCTTTGGTTGTGTCATTAAGTCCCAAGCTGTCACCTCATCCTCTACAGGCCATTTAAAACTTTGAATACTCTGTAGTTGTCCTTTCTACCTTTTCCATATGACATCAATAATTCTCTTGACATCAACTAAAAATTTATTCATGTTAGTCTTTGCCCTGAAGGCTTCATCAAAAATTTTGTTAAAACCATCTAAATCTAAATTAGATCCTAAAATAAATGCCTGATTACTAGACATTCTACTAGAAAACTCATTTCTCCAGGCCTCCAAGGCCTTAACCTGATCATCTTCTCCTTTCAAACGAGGAACAAACCTATTGAAATCTGGTGAAAATAGGCTTATCTTAGCCTCTATCTAATTTGGCTTACCCTTAAAGAAAGATAAAGATACATTTACCTTTTTTATTTCATCTTCTACCTCTATCACAATCTTTGGTAAATCTGGCCTATGTTGCTGCAAAGAGGCAAGTTTCTCAAACAATTGTACCCTAGGAGACCATGTGATAAAGTAAGGGTTCAAAATAGAAATATACCCTCTTTCTTCAGCATGTAAGATGGGTAATTTGTTATAAGCATTCAGGATGATATCTTTTTTATCTTTTAGCATATCTATCCTATGCTGAAGAATGCTCCTTAATGCATTTAGGGCCACCTCATTATTATTTTTGGCCACATCCTCTATTTCAACCACTTCATTTGCTTCAACTTTCTCCTCTATCTGTAGAGGCTACACTGAGGGCACATATACCACTTCGGGTTTTTCTTGTAATTGCCTAGTCATTTCAACAATTACCTTATCCTGTTGATTTATCTTAATATGACATAATTCCATATCCTTTGCTAGGGCACTAGCCTCCTCAATTAAAACACCACATTTTTTAGACAAATACTTTGTCTTATCCTCATTTATGTATGCCCAATGTGTCATGATTTGGGAAATCTGAAGATATCCAGTGTTATGTATTGTCCACACCATTTTATTTCCAACCATGCTCTCTTGAATATTTAAAATTTGAGGCTTATGGTCTTTTGGACATAAATTCCACATGGGATATGCTTGTGATTTTAGACTATATCTAAACCCTTTGATCATTTCACCCATCTGGATCTCACTTTCCATCTTAAGATCTAGTTGTTTTGTAATTTGATTAATTATGAATGTTGAGGCTAAATCCCAGCCCTCAGCAAGTAATGTTCCACTGTTCAAAACCATCTTTCTAGCCTCATCATGAGAGACATCTTCACTATCAAGATCATATGTCTGCAGAGCTAGAAGAGCCTCATTCGTTACTCTCTCTTCACCATCTAATTTTAGTTGTTCCCTAATCTGCTCCTTATGCCACCTTAAGAAATATTTAAACTCATTAGTTTTTATAAAGTTGTCATCAGTCAGGAATTATTTTTGGTGAAGCAATCTTTCATCAATACATGCCCTAAGGGGCAATTCTATGTTCTCCTCCACTTCTTTCTGCTGTCTCTTTCCTTTTATAATTTCTTTTCTTTGATTTTGATCATACAATCTATTGCTAGGAACAAGAGCACTTATCCTATCTCCCTTTTTCTCTTTTCTTGCATAAGAGGTTTGACTAGGATCAACTTTTTGCTTCTTGGTGGTAGGCTCCTCTATATCATCCAGTTGGGAAACCTCTATCAAGTCTATGATATGCCACTGTTCTCCCTATATCTGATTTGCTTATGCAACATTCTGTTGGGGTTGATCAATTCAAGGTGGATGGGCATATTCTCCATTACTCTGACTCTCAAACTCAGATTCTAAATATACAGATTCTTTTCCCCCTTTTTTCACATCTAAAACTCTATCTAATTTCTCATAGAGTGTGTAAAGGTTATCAATCATAGCTTTGATTTTTTCAAAATATGGTAGGTTGGGGTAAAAACCTCCAAATGCTAATCCATTTCTTTTTATTTGTTTCTCCAAATTCAATAACTCTTGAATTCTTTCTCTCCTAGTTCTTACTTCATCTTCATGAAGGATATTCCTAGAAGCATCCTCCTCCAAAAAAAGACCATTTACATATGTGTTCGGTACGGTAGGAGTTAAGAGTTTCTTAGCTCCTACAATAAAACCTTCTAGATCAATGTATCTATATAATGATGCTCCCATTTTCCAGCTTGCCAACGATCCACTCACTAAATCAATAGCACCTTTGCCAATTGTAAACTTAAAATTTTTGAATTGCCTAGGTGTTAATGTCCCCTTCCTATGTGGTGTAAAGTGCTCATTATCTGTCAATAATAGCTGCCAAATGAACTCCATAGCTGCAACTCTTGATGGCACATGAGATGGTAGGACATGAGGAGGATGTGTGTATCCATATACCTTGATCATAGTAAAATTTATCAACATACTCACAGGGTCTCAGCAACTGCAGCACCTTCACTGGGAGTCTAGTCTTGCTAATACCCATACTCTGCATCAAGGGATATACAATCCAGTTCTCAAATCCACAAAAGTCACAATCCATGGAGGTATAATTCCATATCATAATCCAAAATTGAATAGGATTGGGCTAGTCCTGAAAGATCCTCTAAGGGTTAAAATTGTTTACATTCATCACACCATAATTGAAATGCAATAAGAAAATGCATCAGGATAGAATAATGAAAAAACTTAGGATCTTTATGCTTGGGATCTTTACCCTTCTTCTGCATAGCTACAAATCCCTCATGCATTTTATCAATCATATACTATATATAGTCATAACTAGTACTAGAATGCACATCTTGTAAATCTAACACCATCATTAAAATTCCAGAATTTATCTTCTCAGCTCCTCCATCTATACCATCATTAAAATTGTAGAATTTATCTTCTTAGTTCCTGGTATGGGGGTAATATGGTTTCTAAATTCCTTAAGAATATGATTTTGCAATTTTTTTCTAGCAACCCCAGGTTGTAACCTATACCTTTCTTCTTGCTTGGTAATATTTGTCTTGGTGGACATGGTACTATATAAACCAAAAGCTTGCATGAATGAATTCTTATTCAGAATCAACAATGCAGTACCATCATTATTTTTAATTGTCCTAGACAAAGAGTCATAATGGTTTGCAAGACCTAGAAATAATTCTACATCTACATAGACATCAAGGACAATCAACCTAGCCAAACCACTAGTCCAAGGGTTTGATATTGGGATGGCCTTATTAGAATTATTATAAAAATAGTTATATAGAGAAAAATGAACCTAGTGTACGGGCCTCTTTGATTTCACAGTATTCATCTACCAATAAGTTGGAATTTTCCTTCTTGTTCTATGTAGACCCCAGCAATAGCTTCAAAAATTCATAAGAGAAATTCCTTTTTCCCTTGGCATCATCATCTACTTCATCACTCTTCCCACTGGTAGAAGCCACACTGACTGCTTTACTCATCTTGTTTTGTTTCCACTTCTCTTTCACCGATATTGAGACAAATATTCTCTCAAAACTCCTTACTCTTCTTTGTGTACTAAAGACAATTCAAGAACCTTGAAAACTAGAAAACCACCCTGAAATTGATTAATTCTTTCTTTATGGACACAAAAAACCTAGCAATTTCTTCACTTTGAAATTCTGGATGTATGATGAATGAAAATGAACCTGCGATCATCTCTTTATGGTAACTTTTCAAAGTACTTAGCTCATCATTGAAGAGACAATCAATTTCACCTTCAAGTTAACATGGTGTGGTATTAATTGAAATCCTTGCCATAGCTCATGAATATGACAGGAAATCAAATTCATATGAGTGCATTTTCAGAAAAAACCTTATAAAATTTGAACAGAATAACATGTCTTCATATGATTGGTTCTTCACTAGACATCTCAGCTACCTTTTCACACTGCAATTAATCTCCTAGATTCTCATTGGATGATGAATCTTTATGTTGTTATAACAGCAACTACTTCCTTTTATCACTTTTCATATTTGGCGACCACGCGACTATGCATTATCTCTTTGTCGCTGATCAAATCTCTTAACTCTCAATTCTTTTGGAGATCTAGCGACTATATGTTTTTCTTCACTTAGCTTAACCATGATTAAATTTTGGTGATCACACGACCAAATGAATCCAAGTTGCTAGATCAAATGCCAAACTCAAATTTCATTTGGAGACCCCGTGACTAACCTTAGTCACCCAATTGCTAATAAAAACTGCTCTTTAATATTTCCTTCGGAGACTTCACGACATAGCCCATGAAACCTTATCTTTTAGTTTTTATTTAGAGACTATGTGACTAAGGCTAATCTCATTTTCATGAGAAAATTTTACTCTTATGCAAATTTTATAGAGACTCAGTGACTACCATTGATCTCATCTCATTTTGCATCTGACGGCTCCACTAAGTTGTTGAGTATATTTTGAAAACCCTAAATAATTTGGAGACAATGCGACAATATTAAAATACATATCCTTACACCATTTAGTTTCTTAATCACCAAATGATATTTTCCTTTTAGGAGACCATGTGACTAATACACTTTGTTCTATCCATTGTGAACACATGTCTCATCCTAATTGTTTATCTCCAAATCATTGAAGAAATGATGACTTACCATTTTTAACCAGCAACTACCCGACCACCATATATTTTCATCAACTTGCAGTTTGTCACCAAGTCTCAGAACCTTTTACTTAACTAAATTTTTAACTGGAGACCTAGTGATAGAAGCATTTCACTTGTCACTAACTATGTTCTGATCAAGAGACCCTACGACTGAAGCAATCGCTAAGTCTCATGATAATTTGCCAACTGCAGGGTACATTGCACAACACCGTGACTTAACCACTTGTCTTACTATCGCCAGATGATGTTTTTCTTCATTAGGAGTCTTCATGACTGAAGGACTTCACTAAGTCTCATAACTTACAAAGAATATTCCTTTTCCTCTTGAGACATCCCGACAATAGTTAATTGCCAAGTATCATGACAAAATGGAATATGCTTTTAGAATTAAGAGACTAGGCGACCATTGAAAAAGCACATGACATTTTATAAGTTAAGTTTCTCAAAAAGGTAATGCAAAAATAGAAACTCGATTGATATTTTAGGGATTTTTTGTATTTTCACTCAGAAAACATCTCAGGGTTTTGGGTTTTTACTATTTATGTGGAATTTGACCTAAGAACACAAAATTTCAATAGGAATACTTCAAATTGGGACATATTTTCTGATTTTGGATAGAATTTGGTATGATGACAACAAAAATTTAGGGCAAACCATCAAAAAATAGGAATACAACCAACACGACCTAGGGCAAAATCAACCTAAAAATTCTTAGACTGAAAATCTATTTTCGGATCCTCGAACTTTGCAAAAAAGGGTATCCAAATATGCACTCCGATCTGTCATTTCAAACCTGTACCTACAAGAAAAAATGGACTTTTTTGTTGGGGAGGAGGTGTTTTCCTTGGTTAAACCCCAATTTTGGATTCAACCTCAAAGTATAATTGAAATTGCATAAGTAAAACAAAGTAAATGAATAAATTCACCTTGCTTGTAGAAGTCCTTGAGGTGGATTCGAATCTGTGAATCCACAAGTAGGCATGCACCAAAAAGGATGTAGAATGTAGAATATAGAATGTAGAATGTAGAATGTAGAATGTATAATGTCTTCAATCAATTTATTTTAGATCTCCAACACCAATCTTGAATGGGTTTTTGAATAGGAAGAGGGTTGGAGGAATATGGATGGAGAAATCTTCAACAAGAGGGCTACATGGAGCTTGAATCCTTCAATGGCCAAAAATGGATCTCCTAGATGAAAGAAGGTCTTGAGAAGTGCTTGAGAATTGATGAATGCTTCAATGTATACTTTTCTTTCTTCAAATCTTTCTTCTTCACCTTTGGAATTCACTCTTCAAGTCTTGAAAGTTGATGATCATTAAGTCTTAGATTATTAGAGAAAATGAGAGGAGAAAGCTTTCTTATATATGAAACTAGGGCCCAATATTATAGAGAGGCCTACATAGGAGAATTAAATTCCAATTAGACCCATATCCATAGAAGAGGACCTATATTAAATATAATTTAAGATTTTTTTTTTGAAGACCAAAACTGCTGACTCGGAAGCGGGAATTAACTTTTTCCAAAGACCGACATCTGAAAACCCTAAAATTATGAAATTTGAACCCCAATCCTAAAAAAGGTTGATTGTGACCTAGGTCAAGGTCAATGTCAACCTTGACCTAGGTCAAGGTTGAGGTAGACCTTGACCCAAAAAGGTTAAAGTCCCAATTTCTTAGTCTGGGGTGTCAAAAATAGGTTGGAAAAAGTGGAAATGCAGTAGAACAAGGGGATAATGCCAGATCCAAGTCAAGGATGAATTCAAGGTGCTTGACATGAACCTAAACCACTTAATCAGAAGGCTAAAACTAGTCTACAATGGAAGTGCTTCCATTTTCTGACTATACATTTATCCCCCACTTTAGCAAGAGTATGGACTTGATGCAAACTCTTGGTAAAGGAGATCATAAAGAGTAGATAATCTTATTGGAATAAGAAGGGACAAAAGAATCCTCAAGCCCCCAAGGGACTTAAGTCTTTATCAACCCTAAGATCATGATAAGAGAGACATCACCAGTTAAGGAGAAAGAGAGAGAGAGGGTGTGGTTACCTTGCCCAATGAGAACTTATGTCCCATTGTGAACCACACAAGGAAGCAGTGCAACTGGAAAGATGGAGTTGAACCACCTAGTGAATGTGGCTACTCACTAGTCAACTCATTAGGGAGATCCATTCTTAAGGACACCTTCTCACCTTAAGAGATCAAAACATTGTAAATTGAAATTGGAGGGATCAAGAGATCCATGTAAATTTAAACTACAGGGATCAAGGGATCCTATAAAGTAAAATAGCCATGCTTCAAGGATTAGTCTCTAATCCATAAAGGTAAAAAAGTTTTAAGTTTTGAAAATATTTTGAATGTGCATGTGTGCAAAAAGTGAGTAGAGTGTATGCCCCCATGTTAAAGTCATTTCTAATACTTTAACAGGAGAAATGGCTTGAACATAAACATAAACAACTCTACTGATTATGTTTTGACTATGAGATGCCCCCAAACGAAGATAAATCAAGGAAAATATCACATAAACATACAAAGAAAATAGAAGGGATCTACCTACTGTGGGGTCAGTATGATCATAAGATAACATGTATATATAGATATAATATCATTTCAAATGACTTGACATCATTACCCAAAGAAAGTAGAACTACAATCACAATAGAGGAAAGAAAACTCAAGAGTTATGAAGAAGAGTCTTTTTGGACCACAACATGGAGACCAAAAAGAATCAGTGCTACCATGCCACAGATCCAAGTGGACTACACAAGGAAAACATTTATGAACAATAGCACAAGTACAACATAACATGAAAAAAACATATAGAAATGTAAAGATACATATAGAGGAATTGTACAATAGGTTTGATTCCTTTATCACCTTGCACCAACAAAGTAACAAGGGTCGTATAAAAGAGTCTAACAAACATTTAGCAAACCCATTATGGGAGAAGAAAAGTATAACATGCCAACACAAAAAGGGCTACCATGAAGGATAAGCCAATTAAGAGCATCACCTACTCTCCCCATCTTGGTTTATATCATTTAATGAAGGTGGGAAACTTGCAAGAGGGACTATATCCAATACAGTAGGAATAATAGCCAGTTCCAAACAAGGAGCCTCTTGAGAACCATTTTACTCAATACTAGGTGTAATTGTCAATTGAGTTGAAAGCATATGACGTGGATCAGTAAGATGATAAATGGTCTCATATTCATCACTAAGATTAATAGGATCATCAAGAGTATCGTCCTAATCAAGATTAATTAAAATAGGATTTAAGATGCAAATAGGATCACCATATTCATTCATCTTAACATCATTATGAATATTAACTTCTTCCAACACATCAGGCATAGGTTGATCAAAAGAAGGTAAGGAACTTCAAAGAATAGAAGCACAGGCCCTAGCATTAGCTCTACACTTCTTACGATGTTCATTATCAAATTTATTACATTTTTCTTTGTTTGACACATGTAGAGAACTAGGAGTAATAACAACTGGTTCCTTCACAGGTTCTATAGGAGGATTGGTAGGATTCGCAGTAGGATGAGAAGTGACACTGGGAGGTTGAGTAATAGAGTTATCAGTAATGGATAAAGGAGGTATAGAAGGAGTGGGAAAAAGGCAATAGTTAAGATCTATCTGAGGCATGCTTAACTTGACTATCTTGTGATGTTTATAGGCTTGATATGAATGAAAAAGGTTGCTAGCGCGAGGAGGAAATGAATTAGGTAATGAAGGCCAAAATAAATAAAGAGTAGCACAATCTCTAGGCCTAGAAGGTTGATACAAACTATGATTAATCATTTTTACTTCCCCATTATGAATGAACTTAAGATATTTATGAATAGGAAAAGAAATAGAATGCATATAAGTTATCCAAGGCAAACCAAATTTGGCTTGAAATTGATCAGAAGTAGGAACAACAATTAAGGTAGTATCTACAACCTTGCCAAAAAGTTCAATAGGAAAGTTAATAGAACCAATAGGATAGAGAAAACCATTGCAAGTTTGGATCCATGCATCTGATGGATCATAACAATCTTATTTTAGTTTTTTCATAAAAAAGACTTTCCTCAGTAACAAAATTTATTAAAGATGTGGGATCAGAAAGAAAACCACGCATAGATATCTTAGCAATCCTAACATAAATATGAAGGGGACCATCGGGAGACTTAATAGTCTCAGAATCGTCAAAGGTAATTGAAAGTTCCCGAGGTCATTTATCCTTAGTTTGTTTTTGAGGTTTACATGGAACTTGAAGTTGAGGTGGAGGTGAAGGATCCTGAATAGTAGATTGAGAGGAATCAACACACTCCACATGATTAACAATGTAATTAAGATCATCCATCTTCGAATCGTAAACAATATCCACTGAAGATGGTAGAGTGATGATATTAGTATTATGTGTAGGTAAAGGATTCATATAGATTTGAAAGTTTTGATTAGGAGTAGAGATAGATTTGTTCCCATTACCATAAAAATTATCAACATATAAGGCATTAGAATCAATTAAGTCTTGAACTTTATGCTTTAGAGAAAAACATTTTTCAGTATCATGGCCATTCTAGCGATGGTATTGGCAAAAATATTTAGAATCAATGGATTTTGATGCTATCATAGTGGGAAGGAGAAGTCAAATAGGAGGCAAGGGAATCATATTATAAATTAACAACCTACTCATACTGGAATGTAAAGATTCAGAGAGAGAAGTAAACATATTATTCATACGGAAAGCAATGGATGCAGAAGTGGCATTGTGAGATGCAACAACAACTTGATCAGCAACTGCATTCATCTGTTTATTAATCTTGATGTAGTTCTTAGGTTTATGAAATTTATTAGGATTAGGAGTAGTGTCACTCTTATCAACTAGAACAAGAGCCATTGGATTGGTGCTCTCAAAATGGCTCACTTGTAATTGATAATGATGAAGTGCTGCACAAAGTTGTTGAAAAGACGTAAATTCAGTAAGTAGAATCTTATCTCTAATATCCTTTTGTAAATTTGAAATAAACATATGTTGAATATCAATATCAGGAATAGGATAAGAAATCTGAGCATACAAATGCTTAAATCTACCAGTAAAATCAGTCAATTTTTCCTTAATGTTTTATTTACAATGCATTAAATTAGTTAAGGAAACCTGGGGACCAATGTTATTTTTAAATTGTTGAATGAAGGTATTAGCAAGTTTAGGAAAAGAATCAATAGAATGAGGAGGTCCAAGCAAACAGTTTATCTAAAATCCTATGGTCATGAGCATAATCACTACAAATTATTTGAAATGGTTTAACATGAGGAATAGGATCACCTGTACCATTGTAATTCTCAAGATGAGGAATATCAGCTTGTTGAGGAACAGTAGCATGAATAATGTCTAAGGATAAAGGACTACCCATGTCACATGTAGGAATACTAAACTTGGATTGGGTTAAAGATGCGAGTTGTTGTTATAAAGATGACATAGTTTGAGCCAAACTAATAATTATGGAATCATTAGAAGAAAAAGGTGGAATAGAAATATTAGGAACACTAGGAAATGTGTAGGAAGTAGTTGGAATAGAAGACACAACCGGTGGAACACTTGGAACCATAGTTGGAAGGGGATTGGAATAAGTAAAAGGCACACTATGATATGAAGGTTGTGAGGTAGGTAGAGATACTGGTGGAACACTCACAGGAATAGATGAAATTGGGAGAG
>MU228401.1:102599-118936 GCA_018584345.1 Thuja plicata | reverse complement strand
AAAGGCACACTATGATATGAAGGTTGTGAGGTAGGTAGAGATACTGGTGGAACACTCACAGGAATAGATGAAATTGGGAGAGATGTAGTCATCAAAGGAGGAGTATAAGTAGGAATCCTAGGTAAAGTAATATAAGAAGGTCCCTCACTAGTGATAGGAGGAGTGAATCCTAGATCTTGAGCCTCTTGATATAAAGGTTTAACATTCAAATGTACAATATGAGTGATACCACACAAGAGATTAACACCTTGATCACTATCACAAAGAAATTTCTTAAGAGCCTCTATAGCTTGGATGGAATCTTGATTATGGTTTTCTTGAATAAGCCAATTTCACATTTTATCAAGTTCTATTGAAATTTTTTGCACTTGTTTAGGAGAACTCTTAAATCATTATCCTCATTAGGAGATGAGTGAGAAGAGTTATGCTCCATAGAAGAATTAGAATCATGAGTGATCAAATTGTCATCTGGGATCCTAAGGAAAGGATAGGAAGATTCAGGATCAAAGGAACCCATGAGTCTATGACTTCTTCTAACTGGGATAGTATAAGTAGGACTAGAAGTGGTAAAGCTCATACATAAATGTAATGCAAATGAACTAATTTAGGAAACACAAGATTTTGATTTTTAAATTTTTGAAATGTAAATGCAAGAACATAAAAGAAAACTAATCTAATATGCATGCAAGATCTAAAATAAAATATGTAAATCTAACACCAAAAATAAAGAGTCGTCTATCACGGGTTCACCAAAATCTAACCTAAGAAATTGGATAGAATGTTTTGTTACACTTAAAATTAGAATGTTTATTGAAATGTGAGGGGTAGATGAGATGATTTCCTTTTATCCTTAGATACATAAATGAATAATCCAAATTGATTAACCCAAAAGAAAGGATCAATCCATAAATGAATCAACCATTTGGAAATAAGAGAAAAAAGGAAGATCTTAAATACCCTTTTTTTTTGGAATGTGTGGTGAATTTAGAAAGATTGATAACCTTAATTGAAATGGATAGGAGAAAAGTACTAACCTTGAAATGTTGTAGATCTGAAGAATGTTGTTTTCGAGGGTCTGCACTCAGTTTGAGGAAAATCTGAGACTAGATCTGGAATAGAAACACAAAAAAAGACAAAACCCATAAATATTTTTCTATTCTAACATAGTTCTGATTTGCACCCTTAAATCAATGTCACCATTGACCCAAAATTTTTGATTGTGACCTAGGGTAGAATCGACCTAAGAAGCCTCAGACTGAAAATCCATTTTTCATTCCAAGAAGTTTGCTAAAAAGAGTATCCATATCTGCACTCAAAAATTTTGTTCCGAACTGGTACCTGCAAGAGAAAATGGATTTGTTTGTTGGGGGGGGTTTTCCTTGGTCAAAACCTAGTTTTGGAATTAACCTTAAAGTATAATTGAAATTGCATAAGTTAAACAAAGGAAATTAACAAATTCACCTTGCTTGTAGAATTCCTTGTGGGGGATTCAAATCCGTGAATCCACAAGTAGGTATGCACCAAAAAGGATGTAGAATTTGTAGAATCTAGAATGTATTCAATAAATTTATTATAGATATCCAACACCAATATTGAATGGGTTTTTGAATAGGAAGAGGCTTGGAGGAATGTGAATGGAGAAATATTCAAGAGGACTCCATGCAGCTTGAATCCTTCAATGGCCACCAATGGATCTCCTAGATGAAATAAGTGCCTCCAAAGTGCTTGAGAATGGATGAATGCTTCAATGGCTACTTTTCTTGCTTCAAATATTGATTCTTCACCTTTGGAATTCACTCTTCAAGTCTTGAAAGTTAATGATCATCAAGTCTTAGATTGCTAGAGAAAATGAGAGGAGAAAGCTTCCTTATATATGAAACTAGGGAAAAATCTTCTAGAGAGGCCTACATAGGATAATTAAATTACAATTAGACCCATAACCATAGAAGAGGACCTATATTAAATATAATTTAATATTTGTTATTCTGAAGACCGAAACAGCCGACCCAGAAGCAGGAATTAACTTTTTCCAAAGACCGACATTCAAAAACCCTAAAATTCTAGAATTTTAACCCCGGGACTAAAAAAGGTTGATTGTGACCTAGGTCAAGGTCAAGGTCGGCCTTGACCCAAAAAGGTCGACCTTGACTGTGAGGTCAAAGGCCCAGTTTCTCAGTTTGGGTGTCAAAAATAGGTTGGAAAAAGTAGAAATGGGGCAGAACAGGGGGATAATGGCTGATCCAAGTTAGGGACCCATTCAAGGCACTTGACATGACCCCAAACCACTTACTCAGAAGGCTAAACTAGTTTATTATGGAAGTGCTTCTATTTTCTGACTATACAAGTAATAAAGTGATTCCACTTATTAATTAAATCATATTGTTTTAATTATTAAGTCACTTATTATCTCTCTTTTACTTAAGCTAAAATTTAGGCATATAATAATTAATTCTTTTATTAATTATTAGTATGCAACTTAGATTTTTCCCCTTTAGGGTTTTGATATCCTTTTATAAGGATTCCCTCTTTGTAAATTGTTACTTAATTGATGATGCTATTACATTGAGAGTTTTTTCTCCATTGTTTGCACAAGATGTTTCCTCTTCCATCGATCTGTGATTTTTGGCCTCTATAGCTTTTTTGCTTCTCTCTTTCTATGATAGGTTTGCATGTAGGTGATTCTTGGGAGCTATAGGTTGATAGTTTTCATCAACTCCAATAGACACAAGATTTTATCATACAAAAGTACAAAATAAGCTATAGATAACAAGCATAAGTTTTACGAATAGAAAACTATAGTGTAAAAATATGGTCTAAAGCTACATGAATTGTATAAATTGACATTGCAAAGGTTTGAATTAGGGGGCATCAATTCAAAAATCACCAAAACTATCAAACACTTAAAATTACCCTCTTGAATACCATACTCATAAAAAGATCACCCTTCACAAGGGTAAACACAATCTAAGAGAGATAGAAAAATTTGAAATATTATTGTTTATTGTATTAGAATAGGGATTTAAAAAAACTTATATTCCTTCAAATTATTGAGCCAAAACACTACTCCATATTTTCCTCTTTCTTTCTTCTTATTTTTCTCATTCACCCTTACTTTAGTATGTCCTTATCTTTTCTATTTTCTAGGTTTTTTCTATTGATTTTATTAATTGTCATCTTCTCTTCTTTCCTTGTTCTTTCATCCTCTTCCTAAGTTTTCTTTTATTTTCGTTCCTCTCTGATTGAGAGGATCTATCACTTAGTCAACTTGACTCCACTCTATGGTCACTTCCTAGACCTCCTAAGGGTTTAATCCTTAATCCTACTCTCTTTAGAGAATCCTCATAATTCTCTTCCAAAACATAAGGGCTTGTATATCAATGAGAAATAAAATTATCTCCTTGACCTCCCTAGGGTAAGTTCATCACAGTCTTCACCTTGATCATGTCCATCACCTTGCAAGATTTTTTGGCTTCCAAACTTTCTAAATAAAGCCTTCTTGATGTCATTTTTCTTAATCTTAGTGTACTTTTCCTATCGATTCAAAGAAACATTGGTTTAAGGGCTAGTCGCCCTATTAGGCCTAAGTAGATCTTTAATATTGGTTTTTGGAAAATAAATTTCAAGCTCAAAAAAGGAACTCCCAAAGAAGTCTTTGATCCAGATACACTTTCAGACACTCTCCAAGATTCTTAGGGCTTGGGATCATTAACTTGTTTTTACAATAATTTTCCCAGCCTAGGCCAATCTACTAAGGGCTTGGGCTAGGAGCTCAGTTCCAAGCATAAAATTGGTCAAATAGATTCTCCAACCCTTGCTACTAATGGATGATATCATTTTTTGGTACTAATCATGTTGTTGATATTAATGTTTTGTCACTGATGTCAACATATATTTATGTGGAGAGGATAGATTGGTTACTTGACTTGTAGAAGTGTACGGACACTGTATAGATGATTCAGAATTATCAAAGTTGGATATATGTAGAATAATCTATGTTGAACTTATTGCTAAGGTCTCTTGGATTTATATTGTATATTGTGGATGTTACAGTTGATTTGGTGAAGACTAGTTTCTGGAGTGTAACTATGATACTGAATAGAGCAGGTCTTTGTGTTTTGGGTATATCTTTCTAGAAAAGATATTTAAGATGCAACAAGCTTACTAGTGGAAAAATAACATATGTTTGAATAATGGGTTGATTTCTATTGTTGTTTGATGACTGGTGATGTCATCTATAGCTTGTATTCTGGAGAAGATCTATTTGGTGGCCGACTTCAGACATGTAGCATGTAAAATGCATTGTGAGTGTAGATTGTGGATCTTGAAGTATAAGTGATGGATTTTATTTTATGTTTACATTTTATAGGTAACGTGTGTATCTTAGCAAGGGGTTATATAATTATTTTTTTATTGTAAAGCCTTAATTAGCTGATCTGATTGATTATTTGTATATTAGGAAATCTTAATAGGCCGACCTAATGAATTATTGTAAGAGGGTATATATGAGTGATCTTTTCTTTTGAAAAGATGTGACAACAATTTAAAAGGAAAATAAGTGAAAGCTACGAGGCTCGTTTGACTGTTGGATGTAGAACAGAGTTTATGAGAAGTGTACTTCATTGGAACTGACCAAGAAAAGATAGTTTCTATCAAATAGTTTGTTGGATTGTATATTTTCTATATACACTTGTTCAGATTGTGAATCCTTGAGGGTAGATTTAACCTTCTTTGGGCAGTGTATCTAGGTAGTGAGTCTACTATTTCTCTTGACTCCTAACAGGGTCTATCTCTTAACTAGGAATATGTATTGTAATTTTGTAACAAGCTCCTAACAGGGCTAAATATTTTAACATGTATACTATACTCTCATTACATTATTTGTGGGTGCTAATTCCCACTGGGGTTTTACCTTTAACACTATTTCCTCGACAACAAGTATTGCGTTATGGTGTTGGAATTTACTATGTTATCATTTATATTACAGATTTGGTTTATAAAGTTTAAATTTTAATAATCTATATTACAATTGATTGACCCCTCCCCCTCTTAGTTGTCTTGTGGACTGTTATTGCTAACAATTGGTATTGGACCTTATGGTCCTTAGAGAGAAAGTTTAGCAGCTTGAGGTGATCCTAAAGATGACTTACTATAGGAAGGATAGTCCAAAGTTTGATCCTGAAAACTTTGACAGTTGGAAGAACAAGATGAGAACACATTTGCTATGTCTAGGAATTGATTACTAGATGATCATGATGAAGAATGAAAATATAGAAACTAAGGATTAATTAGAGAAGGCTACTAAAGATCAAAAGAAGTTATTTTCATGTAATATGGTTGCAAGGGAATCTTTGATCAGTGCACTTTTAGAAGGATAATTCACTAAAGTAAAAGACTTGGATTCTGCACATGAGATTTGGAAAAGATTGGAAGCACTATATAAAGGAGATAAGTTTACAAAGAAGACAAAGCTACAAAACTAGAAGAAAAATATGGAATCACTAAAGATGAGAGAAGATGAGAACATTAGGGCATATGGAAAGAGAATTACAGAAGTGGTTACTGGTATTGGAAACTCTGGAGGTACTTACAGTGAGGAAGAAGTGATTGTGAAGATACTCAGATCTTTGACACCTACATGTAGAACCAAAGTACAAGCTATAGAGGAGATTATACATTTGACACTGAACTTCACCAAAGAGATTTTGAGTGGAAAGCTAACTACATTTGAGGCCACATAATTGGGAGACACTTTACCTAAAGTTGAGTCAGCATTCAAGGCAACCGTGCAGAAGAACAAAAAGACCTTATTTGGAAATGCAAGCACCAATAATAGTGACCTAAGTGAATAACTTGGAGCCTATGATGATGAATGGGAATAGATACATCAAGAAGAAAGAAAGCCAGATGAAGTTGTGGCACTGATTGCTAGAAGAGAAAACAGAGGTAAGGGTAAATTTGAAGGCAACTTACCTTTGAAATGTTTTTCATGTAACAAAGTTGGTCATTTTGCATCTAGATGTCCTACAAGAGTTCCAAAGCACAAACCTATGTTTTTCAAGTCTAAATATTCAAAAGACAAGGAATGTTATTATGCTAGTGAGGATATATCTGATGATGATGTCGGTGACTATGATGAAATTGGATTTATTTATATTAAGGATGATGAAGTACCTATGCATGAAGAAAAAGCCTTAGTATCCCTTGTTGAATAGAAATCTGAATAGTTTATAGGTAGTGGTTGTTCACATCATATGAACTGAGATAAAAAACTATTTTTATGAGTTTGAAAAGACATGATGGTGGTGTTGTCACATTTGGTGACAATACTGCTAAGCTTATTATTGGATTTTGATCTATTTATTTGGATGGAAAGACTAACATTGAGAATGTATTACTTGTTGATGGGCTTAAGAATAATCTGTTGAGTGTTGGACAGTTAGTAGACAAGGGTTATCAATTTAAATTCATTGATGGAAAATTCTCTATCAGAAGTTAAATAGGAGACTTGATCACATCTGATACTAAATCTAGAGATAATGTATTTGAATTGAACAAATGTGAAGCTTCTTTTATTGGGAAGGTTGATGATAGTTGGTTATGGCACAGAAGAAATTGTCATGTTAACTTTGATAACATTGTGAAGGCGAGTATGAAAAAAATAGTAAGAGATCTACCTAATATTGTGAATCCATCTAACGCTATGTGTAGAGAGTGTGTTATGGGGAAGCAGATTAGAAGAACCTTTAAAAGCAAAGCTTATTCAGGAAAAGGGAAGTTGGATCTGGTGCATACAGATCTGTGTGGTCCTAAAAGAACAAGATCATACTATGGTGAAAGGTACTTTAAACTATTTTTTGATGAATTTTCTAGAATGATGTGGGTTACATACTTGAGAGATAAATGTGAAGCATTTGACAAATTCAAATTATTTAAAGAAAAAGTTAAAAATGAATCTGGTTTGAAGATAAAATTTTTGAGATCAGACAGAGGTGGTGAGTTTACATCATAGCTATTTAATTCATACTTTAAAGAGCATGGAATATTTAGATAGACATATGCACCTAGAACTCCACAATAAAATGGGATAGCAAAGCAGAGAAACATAACTAGATTAGATGATGCAAGAACTATGTTGCTGGAAGGAAATGTTTCACATGTTTAATGGAGAGAAGTTGTTGGCACTAATGTATACATCCTAAATAGAATTTAGATGAGATAAGGTACAAGTAAGACTCCTTATGAATTATGGTTTGATCATACATCTACTATAAAATATTTTAGAGTATTTGGAAGTAAATTTTATATCAAGAGAGATGATGAGATAGGCAAGTTTGATGCTAGAAGTGATGAAGGAATTTTTTTGGTTATTCTACTAAGAGTAAAGAATATAAATGTTCAAGTTTGAGAAAGTTGATTGAAAGTGACAACGTGAGGATAGATGAAAAGTTTCGTATTCAGGAAAGGATATATGAATATGGTCAGATTAGAGAAATGAAAGAGGTTACTACTAAACCTGAAGAACCTTTGATGATTGACAATGAGATTGAAAATGAATAGACTAAAGCTACTGAGACACTAAAGATACCAAGGTATGTTAAGAAGAACCATCCTGAAGATCAATATATTGGTGATGTAAGTAAAGCTATGATGACTAGATCTAGAGCTAGAGATGAAATCTGTTTGAATTCTCAAGTTGAACCAAAGACTACTAATGAAGCATATAGAGATGAATCTTGGACTAAAGATATGGAAGAAGAACTTGAAAAATTAAAGAAAAACAATACTTGGGAGTTAGTTCCAAGACCTAAGAACAAAAATGTGATTGGTGCTAAATGAGATTTTAGAAATAAGATGTGTTTGTAGTATTTCAGGTTTTGAGGTCTTACCCTAAAATTTTGTTTCCCACTAGTTATTTTTCCCTAAAAGTGTCAATTCTTGTCCATGGTAAGGCCAAAATTCCCTATGAATTGTCATTTCCAAGCTTTGAAATGGTGTAAATTATGAAAACCCTAAGTCTAGGGTCATAAACTATTTTTTAAGAAAAAAAACCTAATTGTTCTTGGCTTGTTCTAATTTTGTGTTACTTTATTCACTCACTTAAGTGACCATAACCCATGTGTTCCTTTTTTATGACATGTAACTGATTGAATGTTTGATAATGTTGAGTTGAAGATAATGCAAGTGAATAAATAAGTTAATGGGTTGTATTGTAATTGATGTCAACTTGATATCAATCTGTATGGTCATGTATATAATGCCAAAGACTTCAGAGAACCAAACAAACCAAGGTTATGCTTTAAGCAATACATAAAAGTCATGTATTTTCTAAGTGACAAAAAACACCAATGGAGTGCACACCAATGGATAAAGCAAAGAAGAACTGTCATAGTGATACCCGACGATCAGAAGAGCAGTGTTGCCTGATGAAGAAAAACCATAGACTGCCTAACAAGAAAAGTCAAAAGGGTCCCCAACGAGCAATAACATAGGGTTTCCCGATGAGTAAAGTTCCAATGATGCCTAAAAAATAGAGATCATGAAGCTAACTAGATTCTCACCAATGGATTAGTTAGTTGTCACCAAAGACTAAATGCAGTGGTGACCGACAGAACAGAGAGTTCAGAAAATTATAAAATATCTAGCTGGTTGATCCAAATAAGGACTTAATTGGTTGTCTACTTTGTTTTATTTGACCAGAGTTAAGTGATTGATTTAAAGATGATTTGTATAGTTGGAAAGAAGATATCTACATGACAAATCAAGACTTACACTTTAAATCTAATTGGCTAGATTTTTTATCACGCCAAGAATCAAGAACCAAGAAACAATGAATATTACATCTATATAAGAGACAAGCTTAATTCATTTAAAAAAAAAAGATTAAGGGGAGTTAATAAAAATAGGATGCTAAGGAGAAACTGATGAAGAACAACTTCATATAGTCCTAATCAAACAAGTTGAAGGAGAGCTAAGGAATTCTACAGACACCGACAAACAGTGAGCACAACATCACAGAGCAAAAAATGTGGAGAACAAGGATTGAATTGATACATTGGTCAGAGAGGTAATGTACTTAAATAGATCTAAAAATCTGCAATTCAAAGTTGCAATATGAACAAGTCATAGTTGTATGCACCCTAAAATGGTCGCCTAGACTTTGGGCCCCATTTATCATTTTATGAATTTATCAATTTCCTGAATCAATACTTTGCAACATTTTCAATTTAAATCAATTTTCTTGATCAAATTGTAATTAATTCAATTACTTCAATATTTCCTAAGGTTTGATCATTTTTATTTAATTAAAAGATTTAATCTCCCTTTTAATTAAATAAAATTCATCTTATTTAATTAAATTCCTCTCATTTAATTAAATAAAATTCTTCTAATTTATTTAATTATAAAGAAAACCCCTATTTTAATTAAATAAATGAAAATCCCCACTTAAAGCTCTTTTTTTGATGAAAAAGGAAATAAATTAAATAAAAAACCCTTTTTCTTAATATCTTTCTAAGTGGTGGGATTTTTTCTCTTTTAATGAGTACATGGATCAACCAAGATTTAATCTCCACCATTGCTCATTTCTTTTTGCTTCTTAATCTCAACCATTCACTTTTCTTTATAAGGAAACCTCTCATTCTCATTTTCATATAAAATTTTTAGGTATTGTTATGCTATAGGTTTGGAGACAAATTTTGGAGGAGAATTTGAGCACTCAAGCTTGGATACTGCAACTTCTCTCTTCTTGTCTTCTTCTCCTTGCATCCATGGCTATTCATGTAGATTAGATTAATATTAGATTAAATTCATATTTCCTTTCATAGAATAATCATACATTGTTATCACTTAGATTAATTTCCTTTCATGCATTGTTACCATGTAGAATAGTTGTCATTTTCATGCATTGAATCTCTCATTTCATGGTGTACTTGCATGGGCACAACTAAGTCAATCTGAGAGCCTCCATCACAAACCTTTGCACTTCATGACTAGAGAGCTATGAGTTGATATTTGAGGCCTCATTCTTGAGCAATCTTGAGTGGAATGACCCATAGAAGTGTGACACATTTTTAGCACACATTTTTGGCTCCCACCATGGGGCATTGGGCATGTTTTTATTTTCTTCCTGCTTTATACTTAACTGCTTTTGCAATAACCATTCTACTGGTCGTCCTAGCCTCTATGTCTTGATGTGAGTGTGGTTTTGCTACATTAAGCTGGGTAATCTAACATCACAGTCATCTTGACCTTTATGTCTTTGATGCTTATGTTAGAATCTTTCCACATTCCAATCTGATATAAATCACATTCATATCTTCATACTTGCGCTTGTGACTAGTGATGATTGTGTGATTTTCCAATGTCCATTAATAATGGCCCAGTGATGAAAATAAGTTCCTTAATATTCTCTCATGAATGATGAAAACAAAGTCCTATGTTACAGTTTCTCTATTGCAAGTACACCTTTGCATTTTCATGTATCTTGCATTGTTAGACTTCATGTTAATTTGCATTTTTAGGCTGCATTATGAGTTTGTGAGGGTTTTCCTTCATCTTTCTTGTGGAATTTTAATCAATTGTGATCATGTTTGATGTTAATTTCCTTATCTTCTTTCGTGATCTCAATCAAAATTTTCTATCTTAAAAAGTTGATTGATTTTGGGGCATTCTCTTTCTTAAGGAAAAATCTCTTTCTTCTCTCCATTTTCTTCTAATTCAACCTTGGGGCATAATCTTTCATGCTTGATGATCTACCTTGGTTCTGTGATCATTATATCTTTCATCTTACATCAAGAACCTTATCTTTTGTTCAATTTGATCAAATTTATGAATTTGTTGTTTCCTTTCTATCTTATTTCAATTTTGATCACGAGGGGCAGTACCTATCAAACTTCAATCCTTGATTCAAATTTATCAGTCCCATTATTTTCTCTGCTTGGGGCAACCTTGCTTTAGATTCTTATCTTTGACGTGTCAATTACCTATTTACAATGGTATTAACCTTGTCTTTTTCAATCCGCTTATCTTTGTCTTGATGTGTTCCCATAAACATCACATGTCTGGGTTGTTTTGTGATCCCAAATAGACCTCACACTTCAACTGCATTCTTTGACTACATGTGTTGCCATCAAGATCACACATTATTCAAAGATGGGCAATTGTATGCACCCTAAAATGGTCGCGTAGACTTTGGACCCCATTTATCATTTTATCAATTTATCAAATTCCTGAATCAATGCTTTGCAACATTTTCAATTTAAATCAATTTCCTTTATCAAATTGTAATTAATTCAATTATTTCAATATTTCTTAAGTTTTGATCATTTTTTTAATTAAAAGATTTAATCTCCCTTTTAATTAAATAAAATTCATCTTATTTAATTAAATTCCTCCCATTTAATTAAATAAAATCTTTCTAATTTATTTAATTATAAAAATACCCCTCTTTTTATTAAATAAATAAACATACCCACTTAAAGCTCTTCTTTTGATGAAAAAGAAAATAAATTAAATAAAAATCCATTTTTCTTCACATCTTTCTAAGTGGTGGGCTTTTTTTCTTTAAATGAGCGCATGGATCAACCAAGATTTAATCTCCACCATTTTTCATTTCTTTTTGCCTCTTAATCTCAACAATTCACTTTTCTTTATAAGGAGCTCTCTCCTCATTTTCATATAGAATTTTTATGTATTAGTATGTTGCAGGTTTGGAGAGCAATTTTGGAGGAGAATTTGAGTATTTTGGCTTGGATATTGCAACTTATCTCTTCTTGTCTTCTTCTTCTTGCATCCATGGATATTCATGTAGATTAGATTCATATTAGATTAAATTTATATTTCTTTTCATAGAATAATCATGCATTTTTATTATTTAGATTAATTTACTTTCATGCATTACAATCATATAGAATAGTTGTCATTTTCATGCATTGAATCTCTCATTTCATGGTATACTTGCATGGGCACAACTAGGTCAATCCAAGGACCTCCATTATAAACCTTTGCACTCATGACTAGAGAGCTATGAGTCGATATTTGAGGCCTCATTCTTGAGCAACCTTGAATGGAATGACCCATAGAAGTATGACACATTTTTAGCACACAATAGTGTTTCATTTCAACCATTGAAGCATCAAGTCTCTTAACCAAGCAGGACTTAATAGTCTTATATATATTGAGGTACATCTCAAGGAGTGCCAAAAAGGTTGATTCATGAAAGTAGCATTGGACTTGCCCAATACCTATTGATAGTCTAAGAAGGAGGCTGATTCAAGGATGGTAACAATACATTCCTGATACTAAGTGACAACCTCTATGTATAAAATCCTCTAACAAGGTCACACTTAATAGTGTGTTTGTAACCTTTAACAGGGTTGGCTCCTATTGGTCCTCTCAAATTTGGCACAAATTTGATTGACCATGTTGAAATTTTCAATAAAGAAAGGTAAGTACCCCTGAAAAATTTGTGTGAGAAGGCTCAGTTAGAATGCTTGAAAAAGATACCCTGGTGATTTTCATGATGTACCAATTGGGAAGAGGCTTCAATACCTTTCTTTTCACATATGTAGTGGGTTCCAACTCCTAAATTCCAAATTTGACAAGTTTAGGGAGTAGTCATTTTGAGGTGGTCACCTAAATCTGCATTCTTGCAATGTGTCAAATTGCTGTAACTTGCCTAGTTTTCTTCTGAATAGCTTGCACCCTATTGAGTTTCATATGTCACTGCTTTGGGAATGTGTTACATGTATGTCAAAGAGCTTATGTTTTAGAACCCAGGCCTTTTCATATCAATTTGATAAGTTTCCATATTCCCCAAAGTTGGTTGCTCAGAACTGTTTGCATCTTTGTTCTGCTCAGAAGTCTGAATAGCCCAGTTTGATTGGTTATAACTTTTGAATCGTTGATTCAATTGAAAAAATTCCTTTTGTACTATGATCCAGTGGTCACATACTTCATATTTTTCAGTTTTCGGATCATGATGAATCCATTTGAGCAGTTTGCCAGTTTGATTCTGTTAGCACTTTGTTAAGTTTCCCAAAGTTGTTGAATGTAGATGTTTGAATACCTTATTTTGAAGGCCTGCATCTTTGATCAGATGGATAGGTATGACATCATGGTGTGTTCCCAGGTATTGTAAGCATGAAAATGAACCAATATTTCCAGTTTGCAGATCCCTATGAAATCAAATGATAAGTTTTCTAGAACCATTCTGTTAGTGAATAATTCTGATTTCCTGAGTATTCAACAAAATTGCTAAGTTGTCCACTTTGAGGTCTTGAAAATGTATACCTCGTTCAAAATTTTGGATAATTGAGTTTTCCCCTGTACTAAAAACATAAGATTGTATCCATTTGAAGATTTACATATTCCTACCAATCCATTTATTCATTTTTCCAGAGCCTTTCCATTTCCAATTTATTAAAGTTACACTGAAAATGCAGAATTCAGAATTAAATGACATTACTTTGTAGTTTCCCTGTTTGCACCCGGTTCAAGGTCAAGTGTAATTGGAAGTTGTTCTGCATTATAGACCTAGAAATGAACTCCTTTGAAGATTTCTATATTTTGATCAATCCAGTTCATCACTATTCTAAATTGAATCCAAATCAGTTTTCTGCATATTTGCCTAGTTTAAGTTCAGAAAAGTGCTAAGGGGCTAGCTTTGCAGATTTGTATCTGTTGAATAGTTTTCTCTTAGAGGAAGATAGTTGAGGATTCATGTTCCATGTATGACATTGAACCTATGTTCAAAGATTGAGATTTTGAAGGTTCTTTCTAGTGACTTTGTGAATTCAGTTTCAAAAGCAGTTTATTCAGTTTGCAGTGCAGAACAAAGTCAAGTTTACAGAATGGTCACTTTAGGGAAATGATAACTTTTTGTTTGAATGTTATTTTCAAGAATCGGTCATAGAATCATGCTTAGGGAATATGAGTGTACTATTTGACTTGATGGTGATTTTTTAGAATGTGATTTATTATTTTTGCAATAGCCGATCTGAATGAGATTTATGGTGTTTCGACATTGTCACCTACACAGTATTCTGGAAGTGCTAGGTTTGATTATTCGCATCTTGTACCGGAGGATAGATTTGGAGAAACCCTTTTACATGCATATATATTATAGATGAATGAATCTTTTTGCTAGGTGACGGGGTCAAATTGTCTGTTTCAGTCAGTTTTTAAGGCCCATTCAAGAGGCCAGTTACCATTAAAAAGTTTAGTTTGCAAAAGTGATTATAAAGTTGCTAGTTTGATGTCTTGAGATAATTTGCATAGTATTTTGTACCTAAAAGGGCGAAATCATATTTTAAGTTTGCATTTGAACTTTAAGTTGAAACACATCAAGGCTGCATTTGTGAATAGAGGAGTTAAAGTTTGAGTGAAAATTGACAAAGATAAGACTGAGTTCAAATTATTAACACAAAGGTTTCAAACAATATAGTTGGCAAGTATAATCAAAACTAAAGGTTCTAATTATGCTATGGCCAAACAACTCTTCATATTGCTGCAAGGAGGGACTCTATTTGGTTTGTCTGTAATCTCCTCATAGTAGAAGCTTCAATGGATATACGCGATTGCTTTATGATGCGAGCTGTTGATGTTGCTAACCACCATAAACACAAAGTAGTTGCAAAAATTTTAAGGAAATGAGATGCAATCCAGAGGAACCATGATCTATTCAGAACTCAGCAATAGTCTCATAAGATACTGAAAGGTTTAAGATCCAAAGATGAACATAATGTAATAATGTTGCGTAGTATGTCCAGAATGGAGGAGAAGTTTTTGATGTTTAATTTTTTAAATGAAAAATGTAAATCCATGGAGAGGGGTGTCCAGACCTCTAGAATATATTGATAGTCTTTTTTTGCAATGAATGAATGCCATTAATGAACAGCATCCACAAGAAGTTTGAAAATTTGAAAAAACAATGAAAACACATTGTCCTACATTGCTTATGCGGGGGCATTTTTAGTGTTTATATACTAAAATGCACACTATATGAAATAAGAAGAAGAGCCTAGAGGATCCTGGTGGGTGCTCTTGGCTAGAATTTGCAACACAAGTGGGCCCCATAAATTTTGGGCGCCCAATTTTGAAAATGCCTTAAAACTATCAAACTCATTATCCCACATTCATGCCGCTGGGGAAATTTGTGATGTTTATATGCAAAGAAACAAACATATGAAATGTGAAGCTGATGAGGAGGCTCTCCATGTGCGCATCTAGGTGGCAGGTGCCTCAGTTTCTATGCCCAAAATTTGAAGGTAAGTAAATTTTGTAGAACTGATGATGTGGAGGTGCGATGACGTAGGTGATGATGTGGCAAGGTGACACATGGCACTCAGTTGCATAGCCTCTAGAAGATATCCACCGAAGGAGAAAATTGCTAAGACTTGGCGAATGACCGCTAGTGGTTAGTCACTAGGTCACCAGATGCTAGAGATAAACGTCATGACCAGAGATAACCGCTAGTTGCGTGGTCGCCAGACAGAAAATATTAAGTGCTAAACCGTGTGAGACTTGATGACTGTGTAGTCACATGGTCGCCAGACATGAAATGCTAATCACCAGATGCTAGTCGCGAGGTCGCTGAATGTTAGTGGTTAAAGTAAAATGATTCAGAGACTTGGAGACTGAAGATAGTTGCTGAGTCTCCAAATCAGACTATGGTTAGGACAAAATTTCAGAGACTTGGAGACAAGGTGAAAAGCTAAACCCAGGGTTAAGGCATAGTTAAAGACCAGTTTAAAGCAGCCAGTCCACAAGTGACACATGTCAATTTCTGGTGAAGTCTGGTAAAAAACGTAGAAAATTAAGGATTTCAAAGACATAGAAATGTGCATAGGATAACTTTTTTTTTTTTTTAAGCAAAAGTGGCAAGCCACTATAATATATTAAATTAAACTGATTCAAAAAGTTCAACTGGGAAAGAATCAGGAAGAAAACCCAGCATCATTACTTTAATATATACATTAGTACATACGATGTTCACTATCATGTGAATATGATCTATATCCATTCATACATTTGGGAGTCAAAACTACCTCCCGCAACCCCTATAAATTAATACATTTAAAATTTAAGGGGCTGAAAGATAACAAAAAACACTATCGAAGAACTATTGATAAATATCAACATGTTAAAATTTCATACTTTGATTTTACCCCTTCTCCCATGAATTAATCTCCCAAGGGACTTTCCCCGCGCGCTCCAAATCTTCCAACTGACTCGGGTTCATCTCTGCTTTCCAGCCTCACTCTGTTAGTTACTAGTTGCGAATAGGGATAACTGAGGAGAAGCATATTTTCTGCCCCTTCGCGGATACTTGAAGATGT
>MU228401.1:34140-83882 GCA_018584345.1 Thuja plicata | reverse complement strand
TGATGCACCAAAATTAGGGTTTGGATCTCAGTATAGAGGAATGAAATCAATGGAAGAACCAGGTCAAATAAGTTACAACTCACTAGATAGGCTTGCATAAGTATTTCATAGGAAGGCCTGAACATAAAACTCGACCTACGACCTACAAACAAACATCCTTTTCTACAACCAGGTGTAGGAATGAGACAACACTGCTAGGAGCTGAAGTATACCCACAAAACATCTAAATCGGATCAGACATAGTAACACACAGACTTGCAGAAAATGAGAGGAACTAGGAACCCCAATGTCCATTAATAACATTCATAAGCTTTGATCCAATAAGAGATAACACAAACTAGGAAGCATAGGGATATGAAGGATTATCACAAAGTACTTCCAACAGCTTGCATGATCAATGAGAAGATTACAGAATGTAAAAGCCAGAGGGCAGAAAGAATGCCTTAGATAACTCCAAGAGAGAATAAATTCTCTTTACAAAATACCAAAATCTGAGCACTAAGGCTCTCAAAAAACTTTAAATACCTCGAATGCACGCAGGCAGGAGTCTCAGAAAACCTAACTAGGGTTACAGATTTACAATATAATAATTGACCCTAGTACAAAATCTAATCTGGTCATAAATGTGCCCCAAGTGAAATGATCAGATTCGATTTTGTATCTTGTGCCCATCCCTGTACTTGATCATGCCCGGAGACACGCAACCTGAATCCATGAGCTATACTTTGCTGCTAAGCCTCTGTCATGAATGCTTCACCAACTGATCACAGTCCCCCAGGACGGGAAGTGACCCCTGACGGCCGCCGCTCAATTTCTCATCAATGAGTCCTTGATCACGACTGTGTCCCTTTGCCAACTGCACCTGGAGAGAAATAACTTCATGATTGGACTCTGTATCTCCCCTTCCACGTCTCTGAATCTTCTGTTTCTCCACCGACGTCGAACAAATCTATTCCAGGGATCAACAGACACTCTGTGCATGGCCCCTCTGTAATTAGACCCTTCTGATCAGTTTTGGAACACGAGCACAGAGGAACCATGGCTGCCGAATGTTCACAGTGCCAAATCTGCTGCCAAATATTCAAATTCAAAGTCTGGCGACAACGCGACTGACCGTTAGTCTCCTTGTCATGAGCATCAGACCTGAACTATGGTAAAATCTCCATACTTGGTGACAAAACACTTTTTTACCTCTGTTTAAGTCGATCCAAGATCCAGCGACAAGGCGACCGTGAAATCTCGAAGTCGCAAGGCATTTTACTTAACTCACCTTTCTTCTGGCGACCATGCTACTAACTGTCACCCTAAACTGTCATGGCTTGTCGCCTGATCGCCAGATGCTATCCCTCCGTCTCAAGACCACGTGACAAAGCCTAGTCGCCAAGTCGGGGAATCCTTCTTATCAGTCAGCATGTGCCCTTAACCTTTTCAGCGACAACGTGACTACCCTGGGCGCTGAGTCGGGAGTAATTTTTACATAGGGCACCTTGATCACCTGACCACGCGTCTGCCATTGGATCATCTGTGCTTTGCATCGGACGGCTGTCGCTTAATCACCTGAAAACTGAGCATACCTTTAACTTATCCAGCGATCCTGTGACTGAAGGGAAAGAACACTTAGTCATCTAGTCATGTGATCCGTTTCCCCTGTATGGCGATCAGGCGAATGAGGGCCCACATCCATACGTCCTATGCTATCTGTCACATGGCCACTGGTCCATCTGTTGTACACTGAGGAAGTTGAGCCATCGTTCTATTCTGGTGAGAAGGCGACCAAGGGATGGTAGCCAAGTCAGAAGATGTTTCATCAACTGTTGAATTCTTCACGTGACTTCACGACTGTGGTGGGTCCCGTTCTTTATCTTCATTTCTCGGCGAGTGAGCGACGAGGCCTTGCTTTCTTCTCGTCGTGCACTCGCGAGCTCCTTTTCTTCGTTCCAAACTGCTCGGCGACTACTCGACATCTTCTTTGTTTTCTTCAGTCGCACACTCGCAAGTTGATCTTTGACTTATCTTTATTCCCTGCAACTGAGTGATGGGTCCCGCTTTTACTCATCGCAAGGTCGCGAGAAGCATTCTATTTTCCTTTATCCATCGACAACTGAGCGATGACTTGTCCTCTTTGCTCATCGCATACTCGCGGCTTATATCATCTTCATCTTTTCTACTCGGCGAGTGCGTGATGACATTATCCTTCGGCTTGTCACACAGTCAGGAACGGATGGGACCTGGGCAAGAATAGATCACGATTGCGCGATGACTGCGATTGGAAGCTCGTCACGCACTCGTGCAACTTAATAACTTGAATCAAATTTCACCACGATCAAGCGACTGAGGTGGGTCCCGTTCTTTATGTGACTTGTAACATGGATCTGGCGACCTCACGACCAAAGAACAAATGCTAAGTCGGGAGACATTTAGGGAATATTCTAATGGGTCACAAGACTACGCGACACAAGGAAGACGCAAAGTTAGGAGAAGAAAAGGAATATTCGCCTAGGCTGAAGCGATCAAGCGACTAAAAAATAAAGCACATGCTCTTAGTAACTAGAAATAGTAACTGCAAAATATAAGAGCCATGGCCTAGGGTTTATTACCTCGCTTAAACATGAAGACTTAGGGCTCTTAGGGTTTTGGTGAGGACATGAAGCCCGAAAAACAAGACAGAGGAAGCAAGACAGGGCAAACTAGGTCAATTGCACAGAGTGGGAAATTTGGGCAACAGTAAGCAAATGTAATCAGAGTATTATATTTGTTGTGTTTAAAACAGGAAAGTATTTGTTATGAATCAGAGCATTTAAGCATCACCTTTCTGATTACTTTCAATCGGAGTATTGTTATGGTCAGTTTTGGGCACTTTCTTGCATTCTTAGTCAAATGGTGAATGGGTGATAGATCGGAGTACTTTCATCTGTTCCTGTTGCAAAGATTCAAATGTTTAATCTTCATTTTATTCTCATGTCATTGCATTTGCATAACTAACAACATTCTTGCATTACCAATCTCGGGGAGTCATAGGATGTGTGAGTTCTCGAAGTTGGCTAGGCTTAACATCTAAAATCAGCATGAGTTAGTCCTACCTAGGATTAACTTGGTTTTTCCTCTTCCATTCTCAGGTTAAGAACGCACCCAGTTAGTTTAGGAAATAAACAAATTCATTGCATATCATTCTATAAGGGAGCTGTACCTTTCAATTAAGAGGAAATCTATCAACCCCATGATAGATTATCCAACTGTTGGCATCTAATTGTTTTTTCAAATTTGGGCATTTTGGGAGTTTATTCAAAAGAAAAATCTATTTACCAACACACAGCAAGTTCATTTTTTTAGTTTCATGTCTTATTCTCATGTAATCAGTTTTGAAAGATAATGAAATAACTCTTGGTTCATATTCTGTGTTCATAGATTAGTAGAAGCCAACCAAGTGGGGGAACTTGGTATCTGGATTAGAGTAGAAGTAGAATAGATTTACTTTCTACATTTTTAGTATTCTAGATATAAGATTATAGTTTCTTCCTGCAGCATTGTACTTCGTGAATGTTCGTGCAACACCTGCAAGGATAGCTATAGTGAATGCTCTAGGTTGAAAGAATAGATTTAAGTAGAGTTTGCAAGTTGTAGCATTCATTTTAGTAAGGACTAAGTGTCTTTCCCTTTTTGTAGCCCTACTATAGATTCCTTTCATGTATTTTACTTTCGTGCAGGATAGGTAGAATGGCTCCTTAAGGAACTTAGTGCACATACTGTGTCATACCATTTCAAGTATACGTCCCTGGGTTGACAAACTAAAGGCACCTCATGGTGAGAGAAGTGATCCTTAGATTGAATAAACTATTCCTAAGAGAGGATTTGGGTACAATTAGTAAGCACCTATTGTGAGGCGATTCATTTTTGGCACCGCTGTCGGGGATGGTGTCAAGCTAAGAAACCTTCAGAGTCTTTTAGTTAGTTTAATGGTTTGTCATCCTAAATTTGCTTCACCAGTGTGAAGAATTCATTTGCATGCATCAAAGGGGAAGAAGAAGAGATGAATATGGTAGATTTCTTCCAGGAGAACCTACAAATTTGAATGAGCAAGCTGAAGAAGTTGAGTTGCCTTTTGTTGATGCAAGTCCTGAGTTTCCTATAGCAACTACTGCTGGAAAAGGGTCTTTTGATATAAGTCGTCAACGACCTTTTGCTGAAATCTTGGCCAACTTTCTTGATAATTCTGACCCAAATAGATCTGCTAATAACAATCTTGTGGCTAATATTCTTTTCCAATAGAAATTACCACCCCTATTACCTCTAGTAATGGCACACCCTACTTTCCCATTTCCTCTGCCAAGCTTTATAAACAATGCTAACCTCAAGAATATACCCTCAGATGCACTTCCAAAATTTTATTGGCTGATAACCGAATATCCTGACTCCTTTCTATTTGAGTTTGATATCCTCTACCATAGCTTCAACTATAACACTGATGCCCACAAACTCAAGCTATTTCCAGAAACACTGAAAGAGTTAGCCTTACGATGGTTCATGGGATTAGGAGAAAATGTAGTAGGCACATGGGATGAGATGCAAACCCTATTTCTAGAGAAATACAAAGAATATTACAAGGGGAGTGACCCAAGGGGAGATGAAATTTTTAGAATGTCACAGAAGGGGGACGAAACTTTGGAGGACTATGTTTCATGTTTTTTATACACCATGCAGAAGAATCCCCAACATGTTTTGGCAGAGGATTCACAAAAACTAGTCTTCTTGAGAGGAGTGAACGACAACTATCTAGAAGCATTGGACCTCATGGCTGGTGGGGACATATCCCAATCTTCTTGGGATGATCTCAAGAAAATCTATCTCAACTACTCCAGATCAACTGGGAAGAAAAGCAGAGGATATTAGTCTACAACAATTAAAGGGAGCAGTTCAGGCATTTCTAAGTTGGAGATATCTAATTTGCTAGCAGATTTCAAGAAAGACATCATTAATGATGTTGCCACACATCTTGACACCATGAATACCAAGAAGAAACATGCAGACGCTAAATTTTAGTTGGCTGAATATTGCCCTCATTGCCGGAAACAAAAGAAAGACTACAAGTGCAAGCTGGTGGCGAATCTAGAAAATCAACATTTTCCTACTGAGCACATGAAGATAGAAGGAGATAATGAGAAAGTGTTCTTCATTGCTCAACATCACCCATGGGAACCATGACAAGGTATGCCTCAGGACCCATTGCAATTTTCAAATCCTTACAATAGTCAATGGCAAAACCAAAGTTATTAGAATATTCCTCAGTACTCTCAGCCAACATGGAATAACTAGTGGCCTAACTAGGAAAATAACCAGTGGCCTAACCAGCAAAATAACAATTGGCCTAACCAAAAAAACCAATGGCAACCATCGCAAGGGAATTGGAAACAAAATAATCAATGGAGGGGACCTCCACAGTGGCCTAACCAAAATCCTACTTTTCCACAATTTTTGCCACCAGTGCCACCTCCTACAATAATGCTGCCTCCTGCAACCACTAGCCCCAATCCAAAGAAAATGCAATTGTCTACTCATCCATAACAAAATCCAAATAGAAAGTCACAACAATAGTCAATGTATACTATTGATACAAAGTAGTATCCTGCTTACGCTCTAGAGATATCTGACATACATCTAAGGTTAGGTACTACTCTGCCTGCACCCGAACATCCTATTATCATAGAAGTTGTAGACACTCTTGTAGCATCAACACCTCTTCCAGAGGCTATATTGTAAAATACCACCCAATCAACTCAAAAATCCAGCAAAACTAATGATGAAACCTCAATTGAACCTCCTTTTCCACAAAGGCTTACAATAGAAAAACCTATATCCCAAGAGGAAATGCCTTTTGATATTCTTGAGCAGCCAAAAAATATTCATATCCAAATACCTCTATTTCAAGCTATCAAAGACGTTCCTATCTATGGGAAAGCATTTAAGGATGCATGCCTTAAAGCATGGGAGGAAGAAGAAAGACCCTCAAATAGTTCATGTCATAGGGCAACTTGCAGATATCATGTTGGGGAAGGTAGTTATACCCAAGTATTTAGACCCTGGAAGTCTAGTAGTTGACTTGATAATTAATGGACAATCTGTTAAAATTGCTTTAGTTGATTTGGGGGCAGCCATTAATGTGATGACCAAAGATACAATGCACAAACTAAGTATAGAATTCTTAAGAACAACACCAACAATATTACAACTTGCTAATAGTTCAACAGTCACTCTAGATGGTCTTGTAGAAGATGTTGTACTTACCCTAGACTCATGGGAATACCCTGTTGATTTTCTCATCTTATCACCAAAAGTAAACTTTGTTGGCTATCCAGTCATCCTGGGGAGACCTTGGTTAGCCACCATTGATGCAAATATTAATTGCACATCAGGGAGTATGACAATATCAAATGGCCAGACAATAAATAAAATAGCACTCTATCCTCCTTCCCAGCCTCAGCCAGATTTGAAGGATCCCATTTGGCCAAAACTAGGAGATGAGGAAGAAGAGGTCAATTCTTTTTCTTAGCTTATGATGATGCATAGAGAGTCTTTTTTGAAAATGCAAGAGGAAGATGATGTAAGACAGAGTATTCTTACCAGTGAGTGTATAGAAGCAAAATATGTTTCAGAAAGTGTTATTCTACAACTATGTACCTATGAAGACTGTGTCTTTCTAGCAAGCCCTGAAATAATTATCCAATTGTTACCATGTGAAATAGCTACAAACCCAGTACCTGAGATGTCAATGGTAGAGCTAACAACTACTATGGAAATTTCCCCTAGTCATAATCTCCATGTAAACAACAAGTTGCCACCTCAACAAAAAGAACTGTTAAGTAAACTCTTGTGTAAGCATGTGAAAGTCTTTGCTTGGAATTACGGAGACATGCTAGGACTAAACCCCAAGCTCTATACCCATAGGATCTACATTAATGATGGCAGCTTACCATTATGCCAGCCTCAACGAAAGATAAATCCAACATTGAGAGAGATAGTCAAAAGTGATTTACAAAAATTACTACATGCTGGTTTCATCTATCCAATCTCTGATAGCAAGTGGGTATCACTGTTAGTCATTGTACCTAAGAATGGGGGGAAATGATAAATATGTTTGGATTATAGAGGGTTGAATAATGCCACAAAGAAGGATCATTTTCCTTTACCCTTTATTGATCAAGTCCTGGACACTCTGGCTGGTAAGAAATATTTCTCCTTTCTTGATGGATATAGTAGTTACAACCAGATCAGGATTGCTCGAGAAGATCAGGAGAAGAATACATTCACATGCCCCTGGGGTACATATGCCTATTTTGTATTACCATTTTGCCTATGCAATGCACCAGCTACTTTTCAGAGAGTTGTAATCAACATTATTGCTGATATATCACATGATTGTATGGAGATATATATGGACAACTTTACTACATTTGGAGTCACCTTTGAGGAAGCCCTAAATAATTTGGAAAGAGTGATAATTAGATGTCAGGAACATAATTTGTCTCTCAATAGTGACAAATGTTTCATGATGATGCAAGAAGGCATAGTGCTGGGACATTTTATGTCTGAAGCTGGAATCCAGGTAGATCCTACGAAAATAGAGGTAATTCTAACATTGCCTATTCCTATAAAGCAGAAAGATGTTAGGTCTTTCCTAGGACATGCTAGATACTATAGAAGGTTTATCCAAAATTTCAGTCAAATAGCTAGTCCTTTGTATACTTTTCTCACTAAAGAGGTTGAATTTAACTGGACAAAAGAATGTGATGAATCCTTCCTACAGCTTAAGAAACTGTAACTAGTGCACCCATACTTAGGGTTCCTGATTGGACTTTTCCATTTCACATTCATATAGATGCTTTAGACTATGCAATAGGTGTTTTCCTAGGACAAAAGTCTAGTAACCTGGAAAATGCAATTTACTACATTAGCAAAAGCCTCCATGGACCAGAGTTAAATTACACAATGACAGAGAAAGAATTACTAGCAGTAGTATATTCCTTGAAAAAATTACATCATTACATAACTGGCTATCCTATTTTTTTCATACTGACCATGCAACAATAAAATATCTCATGAACAAACCTGCTATCACAGGGAGGTTAGCAAGATGGCTTCTTCTTTTTTAGGAATTTGACATTACTATAGTTGACAAGCCTGGCAACGCAAATGTAGTAGTTGATTATCTATCAAGAATCCACCATATAGAACAAGTTACTACTCTGATAGATGATGCATTTCTAGATGAGAATTTTTTTCATATAACTATCCAAAGTCTGTGGTATGCTGACATAGCTAATTACCTTGTAGATAACAAAGTTCCAACACATTTTTCTTACAAAGAAAGAAGGCTGCTGGTTGAAAAAAGTTTTAATTTCTCTTGGATTGATAACATTTTGTTTTACACTGGACCTAATCAAGTAATGTGCAGATGTGTGAGAAAAGATGAGACGTATGACATTCTCCATTTCTGTCATGATGAATCATGTGGGGGACACTTTGTAGCAAAAAGAACAACATAAAATATTTTAACAATAGGATATTATTGGCCTGCACTTCACAAGCATGCAACCAGCTATACAAGAAAATGTGACAAATGTCAAAGAATGGGCCGACCGACTAAGTCTGATGAAATGCCATTAAATCCAAAAGTGGTGGTCACTCCATTTGACAAATGGGATATGGACTGGTCCAATAGACCCTCCATCCAATGGGAAGTCTTACATCCTGGTGTGCACTGATTATTTGACCAAATGGGTTGAAGTAAAAGCTATGAAACATGCCCAAGATCGTAAAGTTGTAGAATTTTTGCATGATGAGATTTTCACAAGATATGGAGTACCAAGAGAACTTGTAATTGAGAAAGGTGCCCAATTCACTTCCAATTTAATAAAAGAGCTCATGAAAGAATACAAGATTAGACATAGGAAGTCCAGCCCTTATCACCCTCAAGCTGAACGATAGGCTGAAGTTACAAATAGGGAAATAGAAGTCATCTTAACAAGGACAGTTCATCTGTATCACCAAGACTAGAGTAGCCGACTATCAGAAGCTATCTGGGTGTATAGAATAAATTGGAAGACTACTATAGGATTCACTCCATTTGAACTATTGTATGGAAACATATCCATGCTACCAGTTGAATTTGAACACAAAACACTAAGGAAAAAACTGTAGTTAAATATCGATCTTCCTGTAGCATAGAAGGAATGATTACTGCATCTCAATTCCCTGGATGAAATGCATAAATTTGCACTAGAGAGAACTAAACTATTATAGAAACAAAGGAAGAAATGGCATGACTCGCATATCAAGAGAAAACAATTTCATGTTGGAGACTTGGCATTGCTGTATGATTCAAGATTCAAAGAAATACCAGGCAAGTTGTAGATAAGATGACTGGGGCCATATGAAATAAACCATGTTTTCACCAATGGAGCCATCTAGTTGAACACAATTGATCTGGTACACTTCAAGCTTCTAGTCAATGGACATCAGCTAAAGTTGTATCACCAACCCCAAACAAAAGAAGACTTCCTACAACAATTCAAACAACAAAAATTAAATGAGCAATAGCTAACACTTCATATAGCAGAGGGTGCGAACCTTCTTCCTGCAACTCTTCAGTAAAAATCCATTGAGCATGTCCATAATAAATTCTTCTTGTTTACATGAGGTGCATTCCTCCATTCACTTTCTATTTCTTCTTTCCAACTCATCTCATTTCTTTAATCTACCACCCACCCACCTTCCACGTCATCATCATTTTTCCTTTAAAAGCTTTCAATAAGTATCCAGGTACGCTGACATAAGCCATCACCACTTTCATACAACTATTCCCGCCTTTTTTGGTATATGCAAAGATCGAATGATAGGTACACACTTTTCAATTTTTTTTTCCATTTTTAGCGCATAGATTTCAATAATTGTATCGAGTACTGCAATACATATATCGTTATGGCATCATGCTAGTTCCATCCCTCGTGCCATGTTTGCCAAGTGTGGACACTTGTCAATGTTAAGTAGGGGGGAGGGATGTGTATTAATTCCAAACTGTCATTTCTATTTATGCCTGAAAGATTTTATGTCACCTCAAATCTATACTTAGCCTTGCCTCATTAAAGTTCTAAGTGTTATATCGCACAACTGTTGTACTTTTATTCTTGAATCATGCATGATTGTCAGACTTGATGTGACTTATAATTAAGTTAAGTGACAACCCATAGTAAATATTATAATCTTCTTGTTTCAATTCATCACCATTGTTCATGCCAAGAAAAATAGAGAAATTCAGGAGAAAGCTCATAGTCCTTTGTTAAAAAATACGTAGTCTGAAATTCAAATAATGAATAAGGCATATACCAACTGCTAAGAAGACATATTGAAATTAGCAAAGCATAGATGGGAGGCCAGTTATAGAGACACGAACCAATAGCACATGGTTTTTTACTCTCAGATGTTGAAGTGGTCAGAAGATTGAATGCATGTGGCTGGTTAGGGTATTTCCTAAGGTTAACAGAATTTGATGAGGACTCAGCAGTGGAATTTATGAGTACATTTGAAGAAGGTCAGGCAACTGTGTGGGGATTAATAGTGGTCATGATAGAGGAGAATATTTTAGAAGTTACTAGATTACCAATGGTTAAATAACATTACCCTAATTTTCATGATGTTAGATCAGCAAGGGATCAGTTCACCCTACCAGGTGATCCTCCTTTGGAGATTACCAAATAGGGTTGCAAGAGAATGTCCATCCCCCTACCGTATAATGAGTTTTCCATGCATTTTATCAAGTATTTCACATGTGAAGGGAGATTTTCCAATTTACACACACATCATTTCAAGTTACTGAGTTATGTGAGGAAAAATCTAGCAATAAATGTTCCAAATTTTTATATAACATGCTATGCATTAGTGTTGAAGAGACCCAAAAAGGGAATGAAAATTCTATTACCCACCATGCCTAATTAAACTGTTAATAGAAATATCTCTTAGGGATGCCTCTCCTATGGCATGGTTAGAGTTTGTCCAGTGCAAAACCCTACAACCACAGGTTAACCCTAATGAGCAAATTGGTCATGATAATGTAATACCAACTGACCCAGCTGTTGAAAAAGATACCCAAGGGGAAGAAACCATAAATCTTTAAGGAAAGGTGCCCTTACCTACTCATGAGAGAAATGTACCTACTTCTTCCCAAACCAAAGGAAAAAAAACAATTAGAGGAAGAACCTTTAGTTCCTGCAACCAAACCACAAATCCCTATTTCTTTGAAGGGGAAGAAAATGAAGTTGGTTCCTGCAGCAGAGAAGCTGAAGAAGACTACAAAAGAAAAGGCTATAGAAATTGTGGAGACCCCTATATGAAGGATTCCTAGAATGAGAGGACATCTCCCTAGGGAATCCTCCATAAGCCAACCCACTTCTCATTTGGAATCTAATGAACAACCCAATGTGCAAATAATTTCATACAATTCTCCAAATCAGTCTGCAGTTCTAGACTTTCCTCCACACTCCGCAGAAACATATGAAGCTAAATCTGGTGTTTTTCAAAATAGTTCCTAGGAAATCCATCAGGACATTCCAGTCATTAACAAGGAAAATGCCTTAGTAATCCATCAGTCAACCTATGTAGAAACTTCCTTAGTGCCCTACAAAAGAACTTGGTTAGTATGTTTTTTAGAGCAGTCTTGGAAGGAACAGAGGAGGCGAAGAAATCAGGTAGAAGATTGTGGCCCGATCACATTGCAAACGCTTCTCTTTGGATTGCATAATAAGTATGTGTTAACAACACTTCAATGGAGAGAAGAAAAGAAGAAACTAAAGAAGGTCATAAAAGAGCGAGAGGAAGAAATTGCAGAATTGAAAGAACAACTGGCAAAACAAAACCAGAAAATGGATCATGCCCTCAAATTATCTTATCAGATCATTGTGTGTAGGCCACCTCCTAGGGTCTAGACCATCTATTTGAAATAATAGTTCCTCTTATTCCAACTAATGATGACCATCAAAGATATTGATTCTAATTTCAAGTCAGCTCAAGAATTTTGTGGTCTTTATCAGACTCTTCCCTCATGGAAATAAAATCTACTTTGTGAACTATACATGCATAACTTCATTATGTTAGCTGAGACTGAGTGGAATCCTCTACTCTACATAGGGGATATCCACCTAAGTGCATTGATTTATTGGATGCACAATGAAGCCAATTATGATAGACAGTTGGAAAATTATAGGGAACAGGAGAAAATAGAGCCGTTACCATTAAGAGTAGAGAGTAGCAAGCCAGCTACACTCTTCAGAGATTGGCTCAATTTGACTTATAGAATAATTAAGGAAGAAACAAGGGACAAAATTTTTAGGATTAGAATAGAGGTTTATGTAGAGTATGATGGTTTATCTTACTTTGTCTTTCAGAGAGCCCTGGCTAGAGCCAAAAGAAGATGGGGTAGGTTATCTGAGATATTGAAGAGATCAGAACCATATAGTCCTATCAACCTCAATGCAACTATCCAAAGAGCACCAAAATATATACAGCTGGGAAGGCAAACTAGACAGGAACTCTGGTGTCTACTCACCATGCAGCCACTGATGCTCGTCTGGCCCCTGTATGACATCAACACATCAACACTAATAGACTGGACCGACTTCAAGAAGATCACAGAGTGGGTGTCTAGGAGAGAACAAGAAGGTTCTATTACACCTTTAAAAACCAAAGGAGAGGAAGAATATAGGTTGGAGATTTCAGAGCAATTACTAGAAGATGTAATGCTTGAGGAAAAGTATTCAGCTTTCCAAGGGGAAAATGATGAGCCTATATTACTGTCTTTATTATATTAATCCTTGCACTCTGTTTTCAAGTATTATTAGAACAGTTGTGAACTTTTATTCAGTTGAACTTTTGTTAACTACAAAAAGAACCATTAATCCACGGGTGGAATAGATATGTCATATTATGCCAATATTATATATATGTTGTAGTATTTCATATAATAATCAAAATGTGTGTTCTAACATCTAGATTAATTTAATAAGCTACCTACATGAATATCTTTTTCATATTAACTAATCTTGCAAGGAAGTAGGAGTCACTGGGAGTGGTCGATAACATTGAAGGAGGACATAAAGACTAGCTTTGAGCGGATAAGCCATCATGGCATCAGAAGACATGGCTGCCACAAATCAGGAGCCACTATTTTAGAGATGCATAAATGTAGCTCTTCTATATTCCCTCCTTATTACCAGCATGTTGACTTGGTCACCCAGACTTCACTGTGCATGTCATGGGCCATTGTGCTTCTTATTCTCTTTCTTTGGCGTGGTTTTAGTTAGTTAGTTCCTTTTCAATTTTGGAATAAAGATGTCAATCCTCTATTTATAGGGAGGAGACTGTTTCTTTGTAAGTCTGGTTTTTTGAAGGGAATACAATGTTTTGATTGTATCTTGCACAACAAGTTCATTTTTTGAGTTTCATGTCTTATTCTCATGTAATCAGTTTTGAAAGATAATGAAATAACTCTTGGTTCATATTCTATGTTCATAGATTAGTAGAAGCCAACTAAGGGGGACAACTTGGTAGGTGGATTAGAGTAGAAGTAGAATAGATTTACTTTTTGCATTTTTAGTATTCTAGATATAAGATTACAATTTCTTCCTGTGGCATTGTACTTCATGAATGTTCCTGCAACCCCTACAAGGATAGCTATAGTGAATGTTCTAGGTTGAAAAAAAAGATTTAAGTAGAGTTTGAAAGTTGTAGCATTCATTTTAGTAAGGACTAAGTGTGTTTCTCTTCCTGCAGCCCTAGTATAGATTCCTTTCATGTATTTTACTTTCCTGCAGCATAGGTAGAATGGCTCCTTAAGGAACTTAGTGCACATACTGTGCCGTACCATTTCAAGTATACGTCCCTAGGTTGAAAAAATAAATGCACCTCATGGTGGGATAAGTTATCCTCTGATTGATTAAACTATTCCTAAGAGAGGCTTTGGGCATGATTACTAAGCACCTATTGTGAGGCGATTCAAACATCATGTGCAAGAATTGTCAAAAAGGTAAGATGACAAAGTCTAGTTTCAAAAGTAAAACCCATACATTTGATGATATTCTAGAATTAGTCCATACTGATTATTGTGGACCAATGAGGATAAAGAGTTATTATGGAGGTTGATATTTTATTCTCGTTGTTGATGATTACTCTAGAATGATGAAATTTATGTTTCTAAAAGATAAATTTGAAGCATTCAAGATGTTTAAATGGTATAAGGCTATGGTAGAGAAAAAAGTGGTAAGAATTTGAAATGCTTGAGATAAGATAGGGGAGGAGAGTTTATATTAGATGAATTCACTAATTTCTACAATAAGCATGGTATAAAAAGATAGGTTTCTGCACCAACAACACCACAAAAAAATGGGATTGCTGAGAGAAGGAATAGATTCATAATTGATTGTGCTAGAACACTAATGATAGAGAAAGGCATCACCCAAATATTCTGGAGGGAAGTTGTCATTACTACTGTCTACACATTAAACATAGTACAATTAAAGAAGGACACAAAGAAGACACCCTATGAACTATGGTATGGTAAAACACCCAATGTAAGTTACTTCAAAATCTTTGGTAGTCAATGTTATGTCTTAAAAGATGATAGAAATGGAAATATTGATGCCAAGAGTGATGAAGGTATCTTTCTAGGGTATTCCACCAAGAGAAAGGCTTATAAATGTCTTATCAAGGCTTCTAAAAAAATTGTTGAAAGTGCAAATTTGAAGATAGACAAATTTGCAGAAAAGAATGAGCTAGAAAGTACAAAAGAACCAAAGAACTACAACAAGTTTGTATACTATGAAGAACTGAACCAATTCTTGTTAGATATGTAAGAAGGAACCATCCAGAGATCTAGATCATAGGAGCTAAGAAAGCTAGTACAAAAACAAGAATTAAGTCTCTAAACACAAGCTGTTTAATTTGTGAATTTGAACCAAAATTTGTCCATGTTGCACTAGATAATGGAGAATGGAAAAGTGCTATGAATGACAAGATTGAGAAGATTGAGAAAAATAAGACATGGTCACTTGTACCAAGACCAGATGACAAGAATGTCATCAGTACTTAATGGATATTTAGGAAGAAGCTGAATGAGAATGGAGAATTCACAGGAAACAAAGCAAGACTAGTATGCAAGGGGTATGCACAAGAGGAAGGTGTTGAATATAGAGATACCTTTGCACCCGATGCTAGGCTAGAAAGTGTAATAATAGTACTTTCTTATGTTGTATTCAAAGGATTCAAGGTATACTAGATGGATTTCAAGTCAGTATTCCTAAATGGAATACTTGAAGAAGTGGTATACATTGAGCAACTAGAAGGGTTTGTAGATCCAGAAAAGAGAAACATGGTATGTAGACTCCATAAAGCCTTGTATGGATTGAAACAAGCTCCTAGAGCCTAGTATGAATGACTTAATTCCTATCTTATAAGTGGGTATGTGTAGGATCATGGTATGCCAAACTAGGCCCTTAAGTGGCAATGAAAATTTAGAAAATCAAGTTTAGGAAATTTGACGTAAAAATTTGAACAAGTTATTGATGTGAGTGTTCCAAATGGCTTACTTGCAAAATCTCCTAAGAAGATATTCTTTATCTTCTTCAAGGATCCTAATCTCCTGTAGGTCATTATTAGGCTTAGATTATTAATTAAGTCTTAATCCTACTCTTCTCTAAGAGCCTTCAATTTGTGCTTCACCTTTGAAAGACTAACACCCTAGTAGTTACTTCACTTCTTCACTTCTCCAACTTACACTTAGAAGTGTCTAAGTGCCAATTTCCACTCTAACACTTAGGAATCCCTTGCAGGGGGTGTCCATCACCATGTAGACATTACATTTTATCACAATTGAATCCATCTTGATGGTTCTCATATCCATTTTCAATCAAGTCTAACTTTTTGTCTTCAAAAGGCCTAATTTCGCTTACTTCCTTGAATTAAAATTGCTTCTAACTATCCTATGCATGCAAAAAAACCATTAGATTCAAGCTCTCAATCCATAAAATGTGACTGTCACAAGTAAATGCTTAGGATTCTCAGAAAACCAGAATTTTAGAGCTCTATTAAACTTCACACTTGTTACAATGAATGAATAACTACTTGATTCAACTCCTTTTCTCCATTATATTCCTTCTTCCTTCATTCTAGGCCTTGTTGGTTGATTCCGTAGTCCTATTTTCAAAGAGAATCCAATGTAACCAATGTTACATGCAATATTTGCAATTATTGTAAATGTTGTCATGACAACAATTTAGCAACTTTTGGCATCTTCTCTATTATGCATTCTCCCTATATTTTAGGACCTCTAACCTCTTCAATTTGAGGATGCAAGGTCATTAAAATTCTCAAAGCATCTCTATGTCCACATTTAAGAGTTTAGGACACATTCATGACTCCAATTCCACATTTAGCAACAAAGCCTAATAAATTGAAAAACTGCTAACAATGGCTATTTTTGTGACCTTAGTCCTAATGATTAACTCACTTAGCCTACATAGAAATGACCTACTAAGTTCTAAACACAAACTAACCTATCTTGACTTGGCCAATGTCAACTACAAGTCAAAATGAAAAAAAACTTGGAGGCTAGCCTAGGTGTGTTCCAACACCATCCTCCCCAAAACAAAAAGATCAATCCACCCTTAGATTGAGGATGCTTGGATCAATCCCCATCTTCTTGAACTCTGAGTCTTTGACCCATACTTCATCAACATTGTTTTGATCATGCCTTTTGATTAAGTGCTCCTTGTACACTTTTGTTCTATTCTTCTTGTATACTCTTGTATCTAGTATGCTATCAGCTCCTGTGACTGTAGCAGAGGGTAATTGTAGATCTTCCACATCTCTGATCACTTCTTGGAGACTCTGATCCATGTCTTGTTGTGGTCCTTTGTAATGGACTAAGTCTGTAATGTTGAAAATAGGTGACAGTCCACTGTCTTCTAGGATCTCAACTTTGAATGCATTTTCACCATACTTAGCCAAGATAGGACAGGGGCCTATCCTTCTCATCTGCAACTTGTGAGGGACTCCCTTATCAATTCTTTATTTTTTAAGATGCACCATGACCATGTCACCCACATTGAATTGAACTATTCTCCTACTTTCATTAATATTTGCTTTATGCTTCAAGGTGTTCTCTGGCAAGGTTTTCCGGACTATATCATGTATCTCTTGCATAGAATAAGCAAATTCATCTACATATCCACTTTCTTTCTCTCCATCCTTCAAGTCTCTCAACTCATAGACTCCTCTAGGGTGTAATCCATATACTATCTCAAAGGGGCTCTTCCCTGTTGATCTATTTATGGTGTCATTGTAGGCACACTCAACCTGTCCAATCAATTGATCCCATTGTTGTCCATACTCCTTTGTTAAGAACCGTAGTAGATTTCCAAGGCTTCTATGAACCACTTCGGTGTGACCATCAATTTGGGGATGGTAGGTAGACCAAAGGATAAATTAGTGCCTAATCTTTTCCAAAGACTCTTCCAAAAATGACTCATAAATTTGGTGTCTCTATCAGACACAATGCTCTTAGGTAGCCCATGGATTCTTACTATCTATTTGAAGAAGAGAGAGGCTATTTGGTTGGCATCATTAGTTGTCTTTCATGGCACAAAGTGAGCCATTTTACTAAACCTATCCACAACTACATAAACAATATCCATGCCTTGTCTTTTTTTGGGTAACCCAGCTACAAAATCCATGCTCTAGCAATCCCAAGGCCTAGTGGGAATAGGTAGTGGTTGATAAAGACCAGTATTTGAAGAAGTGCCTTTGGCTCTCTGACATACAATGCAATTCTCCACATGCCTCTTAACATCAATGTTCATTCTTGGCCAATAGTAGAACCTTTGAACTAGTATTTATGTCTTAGTGATCCCAAAGTGACCACTTAATGCACCATTTTTCTTTTCTTGTATTATATTCTCCTTAATAGAGCCTCTAGGGACACATAGATGATTTCCCTTAAACAAAAGGTTACTTTTCAAAGTATATTCATCATAATTACTATGGAAATGGTTCTTGTATTCAGTATATACCTTGTAAATGTCTGCAAAATCCTCATCTGCAGCATATAGATCCTTGAAGTGATCTATTCCCATGCTCCTCAACTGAATCTATTGGATGGTGAGAGCTCTTCTTGACAATGCATCTACAAATTTATTGAGGAAACCTTTCTTGTGTTTGATATTAAAGGTGTAAGCTTTTAGGTAGTCAACCCACTTCATGTGTTTGTGGCTCAACTTCTCTTGAGAATTTAGAAAACTTAAGGCTTGATTATCTTAATAAAAAATGAGCTCCTTGGCTAGAAAGTAGTGCCTCCACTTTCTCAAGGCTTGAACCAATGAATACAAATCAAGGTCATAAGAAGAATACTTCTTCTCACCTTCACTCAAATTCTCTAAATGGAATGCTGCTGGTCTACCCTCTTGGCTTAGGACAGCCCCAATAGCTATGTTACTTGCATCACACTCAATGGTGAAAAACTTCTCAAAGCTTGGCAAGACTAGGACAGGTTGGGTAGAAATATTTTCTTTCAATAACTCAAAGCTCTTAGTGGCTTGTTCATTCCATGTGAACTTGGTCTTAATTGCTCCTTTGATTGTGTCCAACATAGAAGCATAAATAGCACTAAATTTCCTTATGAAATTCCTACAATATTGAGCAAGGCCATGAAAACTTCTTACCTTGGTTACTATCCTTGGAGTAGGCCAATTCATATTGGCTTCCACTTTACTCTTTTCTATTTTCATATTACCGTAAGATAGAATGAATCCTAGGTACACTAGCTCTATTTTGAAAAACTCACGCTTCTCCAAGTTAATCATTAACTTCTCTTCATGTAGCCTTTTGAGTACTAATTCCACATGCTTGAGGTGTTCCTCTCTTGTCTTACTAAAGATGAGTATATCATCCAAGTATACCACTACAAAATTTCCAATGTGGTCTTTGAGTACTTTATTCATCAACCTCATAAAATTTGATGGAGCATTTGATAGGCCAAATGGCATGAATAGCCATTCATATAGCCCTTTATTAGTCTTGAAGGATTTCTTCCACTCATCTCCTTCATTCACCCTTATCTCATGATATCTACTTTTTAAATCTATCTTTGTGAAGTACCTTGCACCTCCTATACAATCCATCAAGTCTTCTATCCTAGGGATAGGCAACCTATATCTGATAGTGATCATATTTATGGCTATGGATTCAGTACATAATCCAAAGTACCTCCTTTCTTAGGGGCTAGGACTGTGGGTACAACACAAGGACTAATACTCATCCTTATAAGACCTTGTTCTAGTAACTCTTGAATTTTCCTATCTATTTCCTCATTCTATTGAGGGGTCATCTTATAGGCTGCCTTATTGGGTAGGGTAGCTCCAGGAATAAGCTCAACCTTATGGCTTATGGGTCTTATAGGGGGTAAGGTTGATGGTTGTCCATCACCTAAAATACCTTCATAATTTTGCAACATTTCTTGTATCTCTTTTGGCAACTCTGTCCTCTTAACCATTTCATCTTCCACTTCCTTGGGCTTCAACATTAGTGCAAAGAAAAATCCTTCTCCTTCCTCTATGGTTTCTAAGAACTCTTTCTCACTCACCATTAGGACATTAGGACCTGATGTCTTCACCTCTTTATCTTCTAACAATGACTATATTTTGAAAGTCATGTTATCCTTCTTGAAACTATAGGAGTTCTTCACTCCATCATGGATAGCTTGGAGGTCAAATTTCCATGGCCTACCTAGGATAAAATGGCATGCATCCATGGGTAGTACATCACATAGAAAATTTTCCTTATATCTCCCTATAGAGAACTCCACCCATGCTTTCTCATTCCCTAAAACATGTTGTCCCTTATTGAGGCATGTGAACTTGTAAGGATGGGTATGAGGTATCCTTGTCATGCCTAAATTTCTAACTACCTCCTTTGATACAATATTATTAGTAGACCCTAATTCTATGATAAACCTACATACTTTACCCATCACCTTACATTTGATTCTAAACAAAAACCTCCTTTGGCTTGGATCCTCCTTGATTGTCTCCTTAATCAATGTTCTCCTCGTCATGAGGTTCTCACCTTCCTCTAGATTTAACGGCACCTCAAGGTGTTTATGGACTTCATTTGTGTCTTCTTGGACTAGATTAGTCCTCTTTTCACCTCCTTGGGAAGTACTGCCCTTCTCTAGAGACCTATAGGCAGGGTATCCCATCTGGTTACAATGGTAACATTTCATATTGGCAAATTAATTGCCTCTTCCTTGTCCACCACTTCTACCTCTGAAATTGGAGTTCCTTCCTCTACCACATCTACTAGAACTTTCTTCTTGGTGCTCATTGTATTTGACTTCTCCTTGTGTCCTTGATTCTAAACTCCTTCCACCATAGCCACCTCTTGATCCCCTATTATGTCTTCCTCTACATGTTCCTTTAGAACTTTGTTCTTGCTTCCTTTTTCTTTTCTCCTCTATATTAAAGGCCATTTGATAGCATTGGCAGATGGTTTTGAAGTTCACAAGACTCATGTCTTCTTGAATAGACCATTTGATTCCATTCAAATACCTAGCTAGCTTGATGCTTTCATCTTCAACCACTTGTGATCTTAAGCACAACTTTTGGAACTCTTTGGTATAGTCTTGGACATCCAAGTCTTTTTGTCTGAGATTATGTGTCCTCCTATGTAGCTGCACTTCATAATCATTAGGAAAATAGGTCTACTTCTTCTTAGTCACCATGCCCTTCCATGTGGCTAGATGACTCTTTCCTTCTTTCTCTCTTTCAGTTTGAACAAACTTCCACTATGTGAGAGCTGAACCTCTCAATCTTGACATCGCCACATTTACGTTTTGGGCCTCTATGATACCATCACATTCAAAATGGTTCTCTATGTTGTCTATCCAATCCACAACTAAATCTAGATCCATTTGTCCACTAAATAGTGGCACATCCTCCAAATCTTTACCACTTAAAGCCTTCAATGCCTTTAAGAAGGGTTCTTGGTCATTGACAAGGTCAGAGGTTAGAGCTTCCTCTTCTAGATCTACTCCTTTCTCCCTTGTTTCTTCTTCTTCTTCTTTCTTATCTTTCTTATCCTTCATCTTCTCAACTTTGTCTTGGACTTCTCCCAAGAATTTCTCCATTTGAGACAACCTTTCTATTAACAACTTGTTGTCTTCTTGATCTTCTACCTTTTTGTCTAACTCAGCGTTAGTCACCATTGTTTTACCTTTCTCTGAACTTCTAGGTTCATTCTCTCCAACTGATTCAGTAGGTTGAAACACCAACCACAAGCCTCATCTTTAATCAAGCTCTGATACTAATATGATGTGAGTGTTCAAAAAGGCTTGCTTGCACAATCTCCTAAGAAGATCTTCTTTATCTTATTAAAGGATCCTAATCTCCTCTAGGTCCTTATTAGGCTTAGATTATTAACTAAGTTCTAATCCTACTCTTCTCTAAGAGTCTCCACTTTGTGCTTCACCTTTGAAAGACTAACACCCTAGTAGTTACTTCACTTCTTCACTTCTACTTACACTTAGAAGTGTCTAAGTGCCAATTTCCACTCTAACACTCATGAATCCCTTGCAGGGGTGTCCATCACCATGCAGAAATTTCATTTGATCACAATTGAATCCATCTTGATGGTTCTCATATCCATTTTCAATCGAGTCTAACTTTTTGTCTTCAAAAGGCCTAATTTGGCTTACTTCCTTGTAGCCCTTGACAGTGTGTTTTCTCACTTCTTTCAAAAAAATTCTAAAGAAGTTCAAATTCTAAGACCATATCCAAATACCCTTTATCCTTTTACAAAGGATTTTGTAATTCTTAAACCCCTATGTCATTTGTACATGGGGTTCCTACAAACTAGGACCAATAGGGCTAATAAGCCTAAATTCTAGGACAGTCTGCAACACTATGTAAAACTTGCTCAAAACTTGACTTCATTGATTGGTATGGAATCAATCCTCCTAGCATGTAAAGGTAACACTAAAACCTAAATGGAAATGTACTTGGACCGTATATTTCTTTCTTTCTCTGCACATGAATGCTCACTATTTAACTTCCAAACCACTAACCGGACAGTGCATGCTCTCCTAGGGCTTGGATCTAAAAATAGAAGCTCAACTCTCTAAGAATCCTAACTCTACACATATGTACATCACTAAATCCACTAAAATTTCCATCTACCCTTAGGTGTTTCCCAAGGTTGGATTTCATGGGGGAGCCATGACTTGACTGTCTGGTCAGGACAGGACCAGTGAATTCTCTAGTTACAAAACAATTTAAGTAGGACTGTATACTACCTCTAATCAACTAACTCACTAAATGAAAAGTTATTCTAACTATCCTATGCATGCAAAAAAACCATTAGATTCAAGCTCTCAATCCATAAAATGTGACTGTCATAAGGAAATGCTCCGGATTCTCAGAAAACCAGAACTGCAGAGCTCTATTCAATTTCACACTTGTTACAATGAATGACTAACTACTTGATTCGAGTCCTTTTCTCCATTAGATGCCTTATTCCTTCATGCTAGGCCTTTTTGGTTGATTCCCCACTCCTAGTTTCAAGGAGAATCCAATGTAACCAATGTTGCATGCAACATTTGCAATTATTGCAAAGGTTGTCATGACAATAATCTAGCAACTTTTGGCATCTTCTCTATTATGCCTTCTCCCTACATTTTAGGACCTCTAACTTCTTCAATTAGAGGATACAAGGTCATTAAAAGATTCAAAGCATCTCTATGTCCACATTTAAGAGTTTAGGACACATTCATGACTCCAATTCCACATTTAGCAACTAAGCCTAATAAATTGAAAAACTACTAACAATGGCTATTGTTGTGACCTTAGTCCTAATGACTAACTCACTTAGCCTACATAGAAATGACCTACTAAGGTCTAAACACAAACTAACCTATCTTGGCTTGGCCAATGTCAAGTACAAGTCAAAATGAAAACAACTTGGAGTTTACCCTAGGTGTGCTCCTGCACCAGTTATCAATCTTATATAAAAAATATGTAAGAATAGAATCTGTTGTAAATTGAATTTAGTTTCTTTGCTACAAGTCATTTGTTTTAAAAAAAATATTCTATCTGCTGAAATTTTAAATTTATATGCAGTAGTATGAAAATTTTAAGAAAAAGATAAGAAGTAGGTGTATGTTTGACCACCTTAAACACAATAAAATGATAATATTTTTTCACGAGATTATAGATATAAGTAGTAGAATCATGTCCGGATGTGATGTATATTTTTTTGTAATTTTTTTCTAAGTAAATAATTAATTGTGATTTTTCTACTACAACTTTTCTAGAATATAAAAAATTTCATGTCTGACCACCTTAACTTAGTCTAAACTTCATCAAATTGATTTTTTTTTTTTTTATTGTAGTAGGAAAAGCATAGAATGTGACTCATGTTGGGGATTTCAAAAATGTTATATTGTTTGAAAGCTATAGCTATTTTTCAATCAGTCTATCAATCAGGACTAAAAAGATAAGAAATAGGTGTATGTCTGACCACCTTAAACACAATCAAATGATAATATTTTTTGACTTGATTATAGATATAAAAAGTAGACTCATTTCCAAATGTGACACATTTTTTTAAACTTTTTTCCATGTAAATAATTAATTATGATTTTTCTTCTACAACTTTTCTATACTAAAAAAACTCTCGTGTCTGACCACCTTAACTTAGTCTAAACTTAATCAAATTGATTTTTTTTTTCTTTTCTTTTTTTTTTCTTATAGTAGCTGAAGCATAGAATGTGACACATGTTTCAGATTTAAAAAATGTTAAACCATTTGAAAGTTATCAATATTTTTCAATCAGTCTACCAATCAGGACTTCTTTTTCACATTGCCACTTTTTGGCATACCATGATCCTGCACATACCGAAGTATTAGATTTGTAAGGACTAGTGAAAATACTAATCTCTATTTGAAGGAAGATATTGATGCTAACACTTTGATTTTTGAAATATTTGTTGATGACATCATATCTGGAGGCAATGATATGCTATGCAAATCATTTTCTAATGAGATGAGAAAAGAGTTTGAAATGTCTATATTTGGAGAGATCAAGTTCTTTCTTGATCTATAAATAATGCAACAATGTGAAAGTATTTTCATTACACAGTCCAAATACATTAAAGAGGTCCTAAAAATATTCAAGAATGAAGATTCCAAACTAGTTGGAACACCGATGGTTACTGGATGTAAGTTGACAAAGGAGGAAAAGACACCTGAAGGTAAATCATACTTTGTATAGATCAATGATAGGCAAACTCATGTATGTTGTCCATAGTAGACCAGAAATTGCACATGCAGTAGGAATAGTTGTAAGATTTTTTTCTAATCCTAGAGAATCACATATGACTTTTGTGAAAATAATTCTAAGATATCTGAAGAATACCAAGGAATATAGATTATGGTATAGGAGAGAAGGAAAATTTGAACTTAAGGTGTTTACCAATGCTGATTGGGCTAGAAACATTGATGACAAAAAGAGCACAACTAGAGGAGTGTTCTTTATGGGTGACAGACTTGTCACATGGATTAGAAAGAAGAAAGGATGCATCTCTCAGTCTACTGCAGAAGCAGAGTATGTTGTTGTTGCTACAAATTGCTCAAATATTGCATGGATCAAATAGTTACTGGAAGGTATGAATATGAAGATCCTAGAACCAGTGATTATCTAGTGTGATAATACCAGTGCAATAAAAATTTCCAAGAATATAGTCATGCATGCTAAGACCAAACAAATTGCCATCAAGTATCATTATTTAGGAGAACAAGTTCAAGAAAAAGAGGTGATACTTGAGTATGTGCAATCCAAATAACAATTAGCCGATATCTTCACCAAGCCACTGCCCAAGGATACATTTGAATACTTGAGGAAAAGACTAGGGGTCAAACCCTTGTCTACTAGTCAGTAAAATCACTAGAAGGCTGCATTAGCCTACTTATTATCAAAATATCATTCATGTTGATGCAAGCAAAAAGATGAAATTCAAAGCTACATCTATATACAGAAAGGTATATATCATCACTGAGCACTAGAGCATATTGTTGTATTGCTGATGGATAAGGGAAATTAAAGGAATATATTATGGATGGAGAGAAAATATAGCTTGACATTAATGTCATATATTTGTAAAATCTTTTGTTTGGCATTGTTGTCAAAGGGAGAGAGATTATCCATATTATCACATTCTTCAGAAAAGGGAGAAAGATTATCCATTATCACATTACTTTAATAGGGAGAGATTATATCCTTAGGGAGAGAGATTGTATAAAAATATTATACAAAGGGAGAGTTGCTAACAAGAGAAAAAGACATCAAAAGAAAAGAATAGTTAAGGGAGAGAAATTGACACAAGGAGAGAAAACAACACAACACATCAGAAGAAGAGCTAAAATAGAGCTTACAGATGGTCAGACATTGTTATCAGTTATCAAAACAAAAATATTGGTAGTTTGATGAATCTCAAATGTTGTATTTCATATTGTATTAGAAATAGTATATAGTGTGATAATATAGTATGTTTCCATCAATGCCAAAGGGAGAGATTAATGAAATGTAACTGATTGAATGTTTGATAATGTTAAGTTGAAGATAATGCAAGTCATTAAATTAGCTAATAGATTGTATTTTCATTGATGTCAACTTGATATCAATTTGTATGGTCATGTACATAATACCAAAGACTTAAGAGAACCAAAGGAACCAAGGTTATGCTTTCAGCAATACATAAAAGTCATGTATTCGCTAAGTGACAAACAACATCAACGAAGTGCACATCGACAGACAAAGGAAAGAAGAACAGTCACAATGATACCCAATGATTAGAAGAGTAGTCTTTCCTGACAAAGAAAAACCACAGAGTGTCAGATGAGCAAAGTTAAATGGGTGCCTAACAAGAAATAACCTAGATTTTCCCAATGAGTAAAGTTCCAATGATGCCCGACGAACGGAGATCACAAAGATAAGTGGAGTCTCATTGACGTATCAGTCAGTTGTCATCGATGACTAACTATAGTGGTGACCGACAAAATAGAAAGTTTATAAAATGACAAAATATCTAGCTGGTAGAGCTAAATAAGGACTTAACTGGTTGTCTACTTTATTTTATTCCACTATATTTAAGCGATTGATTTAAAGATGATTTTTATAGTTGGAAAGAAGATATCTACAAGACAAATCAGGAGTTACACTTTAAATCTAATTCGCTGGATTGTTTATCACGCCAAGAATCAAGAACCAAGAAATAATGAATATTACATCTATATAAGAGACAAGCTTAATTCATTTCAAAAAAAGGGATTAAGGGAAGTGAATAAAAAGAGGATTCTAAAGAGAAACTGATGAAGAACAACTTCATACAGGAATTTTGTAGACACCGATGAACAGTGAGCAGAACATCACAAAGCAAAAATTGTGGAGCACAAAGATTGAATCAATACATTGGTTAGAGAGGTAATGTACTTAAATAGAGCTGAAAATATGGAATTCAAAGTTGTAATATGAATAGGTCATAGTGTTTTGGTTTAACCATTGAAGCATAAAGTCTCTTAACCGAGTAGGAATTAAGAGTCTTCTATATATTGAGGTACATCTCAAGGAGTGCCAAAAAGGTTGATTCATGAAAGTAGCATTGGACTTGCCCGATACCTATTGATAGTCTAAGAAGGAGGCTGATTCGAGGATGGTAGCAATAGATTCCCGATACTAAGTGATAACCTCTATGTATAAAATCCTCTAACAAGGTCACACTTAATAGTGTGTTTGTAACTTTTAACAGGGTTGGCTCCTAACATGGCTCACTTCAGAAGAGTGAAAATTTGGGGTACTGGTCCTAGTGGTTTTTCCCTTAACAAGGTTTCCACGTTCAAAATCCATGTGTTATGTGTGTATGATTCATTTCTTTACTATTTTGAATCTCACATAGTTAATTCTAGATTGACCAGTATACTCTACTTATTTACTAATTTTTTGGTAAATAGTTATACTCCTTATTGGTAATCAAGGAGAATAAGGATTGACAAAGAAAACTGACAGACAGTTAATCAATATTAGTATTTCATGGCATGCATCTTGAAGGGATAGAATAATATGAGATATATTGATTAGTGGTTAAAGTTTTAAGGATAAATTTTGAGGCCACTGATTCACCCACCCTTTCAGTTATTACTAACACTTTTAAACTGGGTCATGTTCAATAGTTTGTAAATCTCTAAGCACTTTAATATTTCCTAAGTCTAAGAGTCTGTAAGTATTTTATTCGTATTATATCACGTGTCAGGAAATTTTGTTTTGATCTAATGGTTCGTGCTTTCCTACAATAAGAAGATGATCAAGATCTATGCTTCAAGGCATTGCACCATGATGCCACGTGTCTCTAGCAGGACCAACTACAATGAAAATGAAAATCAGAAGATCATCGTAGATTCTTTTTGATGTAATGGCCTACACATTGCCTTAATATGAAAGATCATGTGAAATTAACCTTTAAAGGAATGCACCATGGTGACGCGTGTCCAAGTGGGGTCCATGCATGGTTGTAAAGATGAAGTTAACTAAGGCACGAATCAGATTTCATCCGACGGTGGTCGCAAAGGCTTATGATAAAGATGTAGATGAAATATGTATTAACTAAAGGTGCTTTTGCGACACCTAGAAATCAATGGGCCCAACAAGGTAATAAAGGATTGAATAAATCTATGTCATCTTCAAAAGGATCTAACGGCTGGTGCTAAACCTCAAGTAAAAGATGAAAGGATGTTAAGTATTAAGGGAATGTGTCTATGTGACACATGTCCCATTGAGAGAGTTCAAGACTATAGTTAGTGAATAGCTGGGTGAATAAAGATAAGACAATTTGAAAAAGATCCAATGGCTGTCATAAATCCTCTGATCAAAAGTGATGCGATTTTAACCATTAAGGCATTGCGCAGTGTTGTCATGTGACTCTGCAGGATCAAAGTCATGGGTTATAAAGTTGGATAAAAGTAGTAAAGATCATGAAGATCAGACGGCTGGTGCTAAGCCCTTAGTATAAAGTGATAGATGTATAACCATTAAGGGAACATGCCATTGTGACACGTGTCCGAAGTAATGGGACCCTCTAGCAGTGTAAAGTAAGGTAAAATGTAAGCAAGTTTAGGAAGATCTAACGGTGGGAATTACAGTCTCAGATCAAAATTTTCTAAAACATAATATTTAAGGGAATGTGTCATTGTGACACATCTCCAAGAGGATGAACATTATAAAACTCTTTTTGTGCCCTGTCTGATGTAAACAAAAGTTGTCAAGATCAATGATTCTGTTTCAAAATGTGAAAGTAATAGTTGTGAACCGTTAACCGTGAGTTTTCAAACTCAGATGAAGTAATGACAAACGTGTGTTTCTCAATAGTGAAAATTTAGTGCTCAGAAGTTATGGGATTATTATTTGATCAATCATTCTAGAATTTTCAGCATAATTTTCAGAATTGTGGAGTGGAGCAAAGTTGTAGCAGTCGCATTCAGATTTTCAAGTTATTTGCAAAATGGGTAATTTTCTGATACCGGTGTTTCTGAGTTCTGAAATGTGAAAAAAATATTAGGGCTTGCAGTAACAATATTCTATTATTGAAATTGTTTAATTATTAGACTTGTTAAACCATAAATTCAAGATGACTCCCAAGAGAGAATTTAAGGGTAAAGTAGTATACAAGAATAGAAATGTATGTGATGACCTGATATAGAAACTGACTAGGTCAACTAATGATTCAACAAAGCTCAAATAAATAGTTCCCAAAAACCCAAATTTCAAAATTGGAAAAGGTTTGTATGATTTGGGTCAATGGGCTAAAGTTGCAAGTATCGGTATGACTGGTCTAGCTCTGTTTAAGGTAGTTTTCAGCTAGAAAAATTTCTATGCCCAAAACAGTAATGTATGGTGATTTGATGTAGGAAAATTAGAGGTGCTCAAAGTTTTCATGGATATATGTATTGATGAAATTAATTTTCCATTAGTATGCAAACAGAAATTTTAGCAAGCATACACCGAAAGAGAGGACAAGAGAAAACCAAAAATCAGATACAATAGATCACCAATAATGACTAAGTACAAAGAGAACCGACAACACAACTTTTTGTGTACACCAAAAATACAAAATGGAAGAGATAAAGAGGAGCCCGACAGAGGTACCTAACATACAAGATACAGTGCATACTAAGAGAAAGTTAAAGAGAAAACCAAGAGAACAAAACTGAAAGACAGTCAACTAATTTTAGAGCATAACCGACAGTCATAAACTGAGAGTCAATTGCAGCCTGCAAATAGTGGATCTGACTTCCACGTCAGATAAAACATTCTTGATCTATTTATAAAATCTTGATTTTTTTTTTATAACCATATCTTTAGGGACAAGAAACAAGAATGTAAGTGCTTTAACCAGTCTAACTGATTTAAAACACGTAGACTAGGAGATCTAGGTGAAAGTTGTAAACCTGATCTTATAGTTAACATTGTTATTTGTGAAACTTAATGATGTCAATCCATCTTATAAATAGATGATGCAATCATTCATTATAGAGATGTTGATAAAAGAGAGGAGAACATGAATGAAGCTTACAAGTACATCTATGGATTAGATTTAAAGTTTCAAGAACCAGAACAACAAAAGGTGAATTTCGTTATCATAACCAAGAAGAGAGGCTACTAAGAATCATAGGTATTATTCAATCACAATTAGGTAATAATATTATTCATGTAAACTAAATTGCATTTGTATCAGAAACATGAGATTGTATTTACCAGGTCAAATTTAATTTTTTATCATTCTAACAATTGGAGAAAAGTGTAAAAATCCTTTCAAAGAAGGTGGATTTAACAATCCAACTATAAATCTCTTAACCGAGTGCACAATCAACGGTGTTTCTAAACCTCTTAAAAGAGTAGACTTTAATAGGTCTCCACAGATACTCTTAACATGGTAGATCATCAAAAGTGATCAAATTGTAAGCCTTAATCAACCCCTTCCAATATGCAGATAGTGAAGATTTTGTGGTGCCATCCCCACCGCAGTTTTTACTTCATAACAAGACTTTTCCGTGATATCATATCTTGTGTTATGTGTAGATTACTTTCATGAATGTTTCTATGAATGTTCACATATATTTTAAGTTAACGAATTGGTATTACTCACATCAAGATAGTATAGATCAGATTGATTGAATGTACAATTGATTACACAAATGTTAATTGATAAAACGATACAAAAGTTTTAGAGGTACCAATTCACCTCTCCCGTCTCTGTACATACTTCCCATTAATCCAAAAAATTGGTATCAGAGCTAAGTCTCTTCTTTCAAAAATCTTAAAGGCTTAAGAGAAAAGATCCGACAATGGAGAAGTAAAGACTTGATAAAAATATCAAAAATAAGAAGCTAGAAATTCAGATGTTCTATGAACAATATAAAGAATCTAGAATCAATATGAGATAGCTGTTACATGAAAGAAAGAATATGGCATCTCATTGTAATGAGAAAAATTATCATGAGGAAGATATAGCAGATTTCTTTGAGTCTTCAAGATCAACTACAAGAAAAGCATTAGATAATCATAAGAAAATATCACAAGCCTACCTGAAATCAATCAACATCTGGTTGGACAAGTTAAATCTCTGCAAATCGGTCAAGAGACATAGATGGTAAGGATGATTGATGTCATGAAGAATGCTAGACAAGCTGAGCAAGAAAGAACACCAGATATTGATGATAGAAGAAAGATTATAGAAAAGGTACAAGAAAAAGAGTCTGAAATAAAAAGACTTATAGAGCATCACCATGAGATTACAAATTAGATTATTCTTATGATTCAAGAGGAAAATACAATAAATGTTGAACTCATTAAAATAATATAAGCTATCAGTGAACTGAGGGATGAGAATGAAAATTTGAAACATGAAAAAAGAATTCAACAGCATCATAATGAAATTATCAAGAAAGGTGAAGAAAGAAACAAAAAAATGGATGATTTTCTTGAAGGACAATGAAGAGTCAACAAAAAAAATGGTCTAGGTTTTATTGAGAATGGAGAATCATCAAATCAACTAATCAAAAGAATGTCTATGAAAATTGAAGACCAACAAAGATGACATGCAATCACTATGGAAAGTAGGGCCATACATCAAATGTATGTAGAGGTAAAATGAAAGGTATTCCTAAATCAACATCTTCATTCATAGGATTCTATTATAAATGTAACAAGAGAGGACATAAAGCTTATGAATGTAAGTTTGAGATGAAACAAACAAAGAAGGAAACCTACATGGACAAATGTTGTCCTACATGCAAAATGAATGGGCACACATGTCTTGAATGCTAGAAAAAGGAAAAAGAAAGCATGAAATTCTAAAGGTGAAGAAACTCCCTATCAACTGAAAAGAGTCACTAATTAGTATGTATGGGATTACAATACTTGGAAAAATTGTATAGCATGTGGAGGATTTGGTTACATTGCTTCAAACTATATGAGACAATGGACTAGAAAGTATAGAGGCTGGACTAACCCCAGAATGGCATGCTTACATTGTCATAAAGTTGTTCATCTCAAGAAAGGCTGTAGAGACCGAATGACAGAGACAAGCACATATCCCAATGGAAATACCATTGAGGACATCCAAAAAGAAAGAGACAAAATGTGGAGAAGAGATTCAAACAATGATGAAGCTGGACTGAGAAATTGAAATGGTGACACCTCATCCAATGGATCTGGTGACATCCCCACTCCCACCTAGGCAGAACAAGTAAGTATGGAACTGCATTACCCCAAGTTACTATTTTACATCAGTTCCATAATATGTTGATATACTACCAAATTAGCATTAGTAAAGATGCATCATGGTATTACTTCTTAAAATCCATGATAACTATGCTATCAGGTATAGATATTGAAACCCGTTGGTATACACTCAAAGCTAAGATGGCCTACACTTACCAAGAAGTGTCGGTTAGCCTAAGAAAGAAAAAGTTTCTAAGTGTAAACCGAGCCTCTTTGGTAACTAAGAAAAGTGAACAAGTTGCTTACAACACTGAAACCTATCAGTAAAAGCAAAGAGATGAACAACCACACTAAAACATCATGTTTTCACTGAAGGGAAGGTTAAAGTCTTCACCAACAAACTCCATCTTCACACACCAAGGAGTTGGTAAGAATTAATGACACACTTTTTTAGTGAAACAAATATAAAAGGGCAACAAAATAGACTCATTGTTCACAATGACCAGAGCAAAGCTACCTAGGCAATTTTTGAACAGAAAGTGACTAAATCACATAGCGACCACAACTCGACACACAAAACTCCAAAGAAGATCAAAAATATTTGCAAGAGTAAACATTGAGTTCTACAGAATCGACAACTTTGCTTTGCGTATTCCATAGAAAGCTCTAAATCTGAAAATGGCTACAACTTCAAGAACTATGAAATTGAAGAACACCAAGAAGGATGAGTTCAAGCTCATAAAGAATTTAGCATGTGAGGTACCAAACTACAAGATTCACCCTAAGGTTGCCTCACAAGCCAAAGATGCTGGAGCATTCTCGCAAATAACAGCTAGGGTTTTACTCATGGAAGACGTATGATATTTCATCCACTGCAAGATTGCATAAATTGGAGATTTAGAGGTTGAACAAGCTTATAAGAAGCTGTACAATGAATATGGGTCATTGAAAGATGAAAAAAAAACACATATAGGTGAAAGGGCTCACTAATACCCTAATGTTCCTGAAGGTCTTCAAAATTGACTGGATTCAGTTAAAACTAAGCTAAATGCATAATCACAACCTATGGCTTGATGAACCAAAGATGATAACCAAAGACATTATCCATGCAGTCACCGGTTACCTAGTAACTGAAAAGGTGAAAGAAATAAAGTACCCACCCAAGGTTGAGACTAAGAAGATCACTAGAGCCAAATGGGATAGTAGAGGATTGAAGGTTTCAACCATTACCGATGATGAGATGAAATTCAACGCATGTGTTCTAGGCTAAAAATTATTCCAAGGCAGTAGGTTGAACAACATAGCATCAGGTGCAGTTGACACAACCTATAAGATTGTGAAGAAGGGAACATAGTTGGACTTATCCAAACTTCTACTCAACCAACTAGAAGAGAATCTAAGGAATATAAGGAATGCAAAGACAAATAGATGTATTGGCTGACTCATAATGTGTATTTTCTTCTACTTTCAAGAAACATTCCCATCAGTAGGAGATGTGAAATGGGATAGCACAAAATTGGTCACGATGCAGATCAATCAACACATAGCCTCACTGGGAGATAATTTTGAAATAGTCATGGATGATTACTTCACAATATTCAAAGACCAAATGCAAAAGAGGGTAAGGATCCCTAAGCAACTCATTGAGAAATATAAAGATGAAATATGTTTTATGGTTGATACAAACCATACTTATATCAAGCCTATTGTACCAAGGACAACATGGCTTCAACTATTAGAATATGAGATAAACATTTATCATGCATCTAAAGAAATTGATGCCTTGTTAAATGAACCACTAGATAAGAAACAACCCAAGTTTGGAACATATGAGGAGGCCAAGACAAGAATAAAATCTAGCCTGGTTGTTAAGAAAATTGTCAGGAAAAAGGACAAGATGGTAAAGAACCTAAAAAAGATACTATCATCAACTAAGGAAGAAACACAACAAGATGAAGAAGTTGAACAGGAGGAAGAAACCGAAGGATAGCTACCTATCAATGAAGCTGAAGAAAAGAATGACTCCGAGGCCACTGAGTCATATTCACCATCTCCTCCAGTAACTAAGAAGACAAGGACCACAACTGTGTCTAGAACACGAATTGAAACATCTAAGGATTCAACTCCTTCACCTTTGAAGAAAGGAAGAGTAAGAAAATACAAGAAGAAAGCAACCACACCAAAAAGAGGGGCAAATAAAAGAATAAGGAATCTTTTCAAAACCTAAGAAGCCATTGAAGACAATGAGAAAGATGAAGCTGCAAAGATAGAAAATGTCAAGGTTAAAGCTCCTAAAAGCATTGATGACATATGCAAATCTATTGCAAATTCTGGATCTATTATATATATTCAAAGATTAGAAGATAGTTGAAATTAGATCTAGAAGATCAGAATAAAATAGAATATGCCATCATAGAAAAAATGTACAACTTCAAATATGTACCAATACAATTTGAAGGTAGTATGTTACCAAGGGAATTCTTGGACAGACTATATACAAGATGGTCATTTCCCTTAAAGAATGAGAATGAAATAAGAGAAAGAGTACTTGATACTCTCATTCCTTCTGAACCCAAGAAGGAAGAAATTGATGATACGATGGAGAAACACAAAAAGGAATTCTCACCGAAGTTGAGAGTCTACGAATTTCTTTAAGGGAGCCTAATAGAGATTGAGAAGGAAAGCCACAAGAAATGGTGTAAAATTCTAAATAGACCTATTAAGGAAGATATTCCTGACAAAGACCTACAATAGAAATATTTTGATAAGGCAACTCAAGAACAGATATTGATCAAAGATAAAGAAGATGATACATCAATTGAGTTAGACAAGGAAGAAGGTGACACAACCGAAAACAAGAATATAGATATTGCAGATGAATCATGGCCAAACACCACAAAGGAAAACATTGTGGACAACACTATAATTGACATTACCGATGATCTAGTAGAAGAAGTAAATAAAGATGAAGATGTCAATGCTACCAAGGACACAACCGATGAGAAAGAAATAATAGTTGACACTACACAGGTGAACATTCTAGGTAACATGCCAATATTGATAGAGGCTATCAATATTCTACAAGAGAAAGATAAGTCACCTGAAAATGATACTCCTAAGGATGCAGGGGAAGAGGAAAAGAAAGACAACAATGATAATCAAAAGGACATTGGAGACACTGAAATAGTAACCAATACTGATAAGGTTACAGGAGGAGAATCAAAACAAGAAGATGTAGACACAATAGAGAAAAATGCAGAGAGAAAGATAGATGAAGTGCATAAGGACACTGATGAAGGAGATGAACCCAAAGATGAAACTCCCGAGGAAACTAGAAAAGTTGATACTAACAATGTAAAGGTTAATGGGGAGACGTCTATAGACACCTGACAAGCTGAAATTGATACAAAGTAGCAAAAAGAAGCACAATAGGTAACTTAATCAAGCACAATGGACAAAGCTAAGAAATTGGCAATGGTATTTAATTCTAGTGCTACTCAAAAGAAGAAGAAGAAATCAAAGAAGAATAAGTTGGAAGTCACCTTCGATGAAATCATTGAGATACCAAAATGTGACCCAACAATACTTGATTATGAAGCATTGAAAGAATACGGGGACATATTCCGAAGGAAGGCATTACAGGAGAAGCTGAGGAAATAGCATTGAGACTCCATGGTACTAGAAAAAACACAGGACATATTGCAATAGATTGTTCTTGATGTTGATATTGAGCAGAACAAGCCAATTATTGATCAATTAGCAACTCTCACCAACACAATAAAAACACAAAATATTGTCGTAGAGAAGGCAATTGAAGAGAGAGGAGAGCTAACGTATTAGTAGAAACTAATTGAAAACATCATCCAAGAAGTGTCAGTCAACAAGGTAAAGCTTTTAGAATTCATTACTGAATTAGATCCAATTATAACTGAAGCTATATCCTTGATTCAACAATTGAGCACATTGGAAAATTTTAGTAAAGATAATAGTGACAACATTGCAAAGGTAGATATAAATCTAGCTAACATGCAAACAACTTAACCACCAATGGAGACAATGAAATTAAGTTGCATTATGCAAAGATTATTGAAATAAAGATGCTAAGGAAGGAACTATGGGAATCAGAGACACACTTTAGGGAAGAAGTCACCAAGCTCCAAGCTCAACTTCTACCAAACCTTACACTGCTTAAACAATATATCAGTTTAGTAAGGCAACTGATAGCAACTCTTGAGATGTTTGTAGTAGACAACATCTATGATATGTACTCCAATATCACACTTGAGAACATGGCTCTAGAGAACTTGAAGGAACAATGGGAGAAAATGACGGAAGACATGAATTCTTCACACTCCCACATTTTTGATCAAGTATAAGGTATAGACCTTTGCCCTTAATATCAAAAAAGTGGGAAAATGATATGTATTATGATATGTATATTCATATGGGTAAAATTGATATATATTCATATGGACAAGGATATGTATATGTATTTACAGAGGGAAATATATCATATGTACAGATATACCTACATATACATAGGGGGATTCATGGAGTGACTAAGGATTATATATGTTGTATATACTTAACATTTTGTTAGTATTTTGCACATATCAGTTTTTGATACTCATGTCAAAGGGGGAGATTGATGACATTAATTTTCCATTAGTATGCAAACAACACTTTTGGTAAGCATACACTGAAAGACAGAAAAAAAGAAAACCAAAAATCAGATACAAGAGGCCGCTGATAATGACTAAGTACAAAGAGAACCGACGACACAACTTTGTGTGTACACCAAATATACAAAATGGAAAAGATAAAGAGGAACATAATAGAAGTAACCAATGTAATAGATATAGTGCAAACCAAGAGACACTAAAGAGTGAACCAAGAGAAAAAACCCAAAGACAGTCACCTAATATCAGACCATAACCGACAGTTAGAAATTGAGAGTTAGTTGCATCTCGCAAAAATTGAATCTGACTTCCATGTCAGTTAAAACTTTCTTGATCTATTTATATAATCTTGATTTGTTTTTAAAACCATATCTTTAGGGACAAGAAACATGAATGTAAGTTCTTTAATTAGTCTAATTGATTTAAAACACATAGACTAGGAGATCTAGGTGAAAGTTCTAAACCTGATCTTAGAGTTAACATTGTTATTCGTGAAACTTAATGAAGTCAATCCATCTTATAAATATATGATGCAATCATTCATTATAGAGATGTTGAGAAGAGAGAAGATAACATGAATGAATCTTATGAGAACATCTATGGATTAGATTGAAAGTTTCAAGAACCAGAACAACAAAAGGTGAATTTGGTTATCAGAACCAAGAAAAGAAGCTACCGAGAATCAGAGGTATTATTCAATCACAATTTGGTGATAATCTTCTTCATGTAAAATAAATTGGATCTGTATCAGAAATAGGATATTTCATTTACCAAATCAAATTTTAATTTTCTATCATTCTAACAAGTGGAGAAAAGTGTAAAAATCCTTTCAAGGAAGGTGGATTTAACAGTCTAGCTATAAATTTCTTAACCGAGTGCACAGTCAACAGTGTTGCTAAATCTCTTAATAGAGTAGACTTTAATAGGTCTCCACTGATACTCTTAACAGGGTAGATCATCCGAAGTGATCAAATTCTATGCCTTAATCGACCCCTTCCAATCTACAGATAGTGAAGATTTCTTGAGTGCCATCCCCACCGCAGCTTTTAGTTCCTAACAGGAGTTTTCTACGATATCATATCTTGTGTTATGTGTAAATTACTTTCATGAATGTTTCTATGAATGTTCACATGTATGTTAAGTTAATGAATGGATATAACTCACATCAAGATAGTATAGATCAGGCTGATTGAATGTACAATTGATTACACAAGGGTTAATTGATAAAAGGATACAAAAGTTTTAGAGGTATTGATTCACCCCTCCCCTCTCAGTACATACTTCCCAATAATCCCAAAAATAGATATGCTTATGAAGATAGATGACAAATATGTCAACATAGCCAAAGTGGTTAGGGACAAGGATGGACACATTATGATCAATGTAACTGCAGAGGAAATTAGAGAAGTTTTTAGGTTGAGTGATGAGGATACCCCCATGGATAAGATTGATTTCAATGAGTTTACAGTGGTATATCAAGCCCAAAAGAATTATTTAAGAAGTGAAACTTTAAAGGAATATTTTAACAAAGTTGGGGATTTCATAATGGTAGGGCCAAATACCAAAGAATGTTTTAAACTAGACTACTTTACTTCAAAGCCCAGAGGAGTATATAGGGCTCTGTGTAAAATTTGTGGGGATGATGAAGAAAAAGAAATGCCTATCCATTATATGTTCATGATGGTACAGATTTTTGCATCCTCATCTAGTAGTAATTTTCTATTTTGATCCATACCTTGCAGACCTAATACATGAGGGTTTGATAGGAAGCAAGGATGAAAAAGTGACCAAAAATTTTGCATGGTACTCCCTGTTGATGCACATGTTTTTGTTTAAAGGAGTAGATTAATTTGAAAAGGAGATAAACTTAACAAGAGTCAAGGATGATGAGGATATGCCAGTATAATTATGAAATGCAGGTACATCTTGGGATAACAAAGAAGCCAATTATATCATATCTGATAGATGTTTTTCTGCTAGCATTAGGAAATTATTACTGACTAAGGATCCTAGAATTCCTGGGACACTTTTACAACTCTTGAGGAAAAAGAAATATAATCATGAACTAAAAATAGTACATAATTGGGGAGATGTTATTCTTTACCCAATATCAATAGTATTCAAAATTTATGGCTTTAGCGGAATCCCTAATATATTACCTTACAGAGTGTCTGTTAAGTTAGGATTGGTAGAGATAATAAGATAGATTGGAGGCCTGCAGGAAGAAGAACTAATAGGAATAGGGAAAGGAACCATTTTTCCCACAATCATAGTTGCCCATCAATTCATTTTTACAAAGGGAGGATTGAAGCACCTGCAAGCATATATGGCCTCTTATCATTTAAATATTGCAATATCAAGATGTGCTGATCAAGAAGCATTTATTAAATATATGTTTAGGGAGAAGACAAAGTGCTTAGTGTTGAACCATCAATTCGACTTTCAAGAAGATGTGATCGGAAATGAATTTGATATTATAGAGCAAGAAATCAAAAAGGAAAAATGGCTAGCATATAAGAAAAGCCTAGATTTTGTGCAACACTTTGACAACTTGTATGATCCCCTGAAAGATTTTCAACCATGGGATAAAAATATGGATTCTTTAATGGAGATTTTTTAATAGATCATGCAGGAATTGAATCAGAAAAGGGATATTATCTTACAAACAGAGCCAGAAAGGGTCAAAGCAATGTTGAGTAGGGTAGTTCCTATTAGGAATGTACCACCAGGAAAATATGTGGTATACTAAAGGAGAGGATATAGTACAATCCTACCAAAAGCTGAGAAGACCCTTGATCCAACAGGGAAAAGACCACTAGACTCAAGCACTCAAAAATTTCCATCCCCAAAAAGGAAAAGGGTAGAAGGAGAACAACAACAAAAACAACAGGAAAATGTCTACTCTCCTTCCCAATCTCCAATGCATATAGATGAATAGGCTACAAAAGAACAATTATTACAAATGGGAAATGCTAGAAAAATATATGTAATGGCCCAAGAGCTACAAGAAGGAATGCCTGAATCCCCAAAACATGCTTCACTGGATCTAACAGTTGCAGAATAAGCTAGTAAGGAATTAGACCCCTTGACACAACAAGACAATGACAAATTTCTTTCTGATGATAATTTTGTCAAAGGTAGGACATTTTTATAATTCTTATGGAGAATCCACATAAATTAATTCAAAGAGAAGTGCCAACAAAAGCATGAGGAACAACTTGGAAGGAGTGAAGAGGAGATTGAAAATGAAATAAAATAAGAAATGATAGCCAGATTTGAGAAGATAACCCTTGAGGAAGTGGTGCAGGAGCACCCAAACTAAACCAAATGTGTTTATGGACCCTAGGGGTTCCTTCAAGGTTCTAAGAGGCCTTTAGTTATATTTAGGCATAGGTTTAGACAATAGATCACCATGTAAGGCAATAGTACCAAGATTGGCACATTATGAGCCCTTGGATCCCAAACCCTAGAAATAGGTTGTTTTAGAGTTTTTAGTATATGGATCCACTAGGGATCACCTAAATAACATCTTGACCAAATTTGGTCACTAGATTTGCAAAATTGCAAAATATGTAAATGTTGCTCAAAAAATGTCAAGCAACTTTTGAGCAAACTTAACAAATTTTCAAAAACTTACTCCCAAATGGTAAAGCCAGTTCAAAATTTTCATGTAACCATTGGGAGTGCCTACAATAGCCCTTTCAGGTGGGTGGTAGGCTGATGATGTAATTTTATATTTGAAAATCAATAAAAGTAACCATTTTCTTGCATTCTGAAGGAAATAGTCGCCATGTATGGTTGGGTATAGATAGAGGGGCATGTGAGTCCAACACTAGGAGTGAGGGGTATGAATCTACTTCCATTTGGTTTTGGTCTCATGTGCTGATCGATCTTGGTTTGAAAGTTATCTTATTTTTAAACTCATTGCCTAAATTGTAGGCCCTAATTCAGGGTTTCTTAGGAAATTGGGTGTATCTTAACTTTCCACCATGGGAAATTAATGACCCTTGGTGGAAATATTTTTCTTATGATTTTTTTCAATATTCTAAAAGATAGGCTCGTCAAGTTGTAGGGAAATGGGAATGGAGTGATGCCCTAGGTGTATATTCATATGTATGCACCTATCCTGATTTAGGATAGCAGTCATAACTTCTATTTGGGGATTGTTCAGAAGCCCTAAGTTAGAGGAAGAGTCATTTGTGCACACCCTCACATGATCCAATAGTTATTTTTGGCATTGGATGTATCTAGAAGATACTTGTAGTGTAAATGAAGGCCTAATTAGGGTTAATTAGTGGCACAATTTGGGGTGTCTTTCTGTCTTCCCCTCAATTCCAAGTTCCAAGGATTAATTCCTAAGGCTTTGGTAATAAAGGGTATCTAAAACCCCAACAAGTTCATAAGGTTATGTGAGAGAATCTCAAGTGAGATCAAATTTCCTTCTGAAAAGGGCTACAAGCATAACCTTGGGTTTGTGAAGCAACCATGGTATATGGATTGAATTTGAGTGCAATAACAATTGGAACTAAGAGATAGGGACCTAAATAGACTAAATCCATAAGAGTAGGTCACCCCTAGTCCTATATGTCATTTTGGGGTTATTATTGAAAACCAGGGTCATTTTCTTGAAGGGCCAACCTAGGTAGTTGGTCTTGGAGGATTGGTGAAACCTAGTGATTAGGTTAACCTTGGGGTTTCTAGGGTTGTGATAACCTTACCAAGTCTCCTTACACACTTTTGATAGGTTTCAAGCATTTTGGCTTCCTAGTTGGTGATCTAGGATACATTGCCATGTTTGGGTCACATTAAGGCTTCCAGTTTCCCACTTTGCATCAGGAAGGAAGAGAATTGGTAAAAAGGAAGCAGTATTAATACTTCCAGAATGGGATCTTCTAGATGCTATTATTTTTTATTTTGTGAGAAAGGAGATCAAAATTGTCCATGATACCAAGGCAAATGCAAGACAAGCATCTAAGGGAGTAAAATTAAGTGAAGATCATGCAACCCTTGTTATGTGGCATATAAAAAAGAAGAGCCATAAGGTATCTGGTGGACATGATCAGGCTAAACATGTAGGTAGCCTCATAGTAAGAAGAGTAACAGACATCTCAAGGGTATAAGAAGCTAGCTTTATTCTGGAATCAACAAAATTTGGCATGAAGGTAGCTAAGAGACAAAAATAAGAAACCAAAAGCTTGAGAGAAAAATATGAGATAGTCATGAAGGCCTATAATGATGAGGTGATAAATTATTTTGAGAAGGATAAAAAGATTTCTATCCTTGAAGGTAAACAAAAAGATCAGTTTTTTCCTCAAAGAATGCTTACACAAGATCCTCACCAACCCTCATCATCAAGTCTAATTATAACTTATCCCCGTTCTCCCATGCCATAAAGTGGCACTACACAAGCATGTTAGAAACATTGAGAGAGGGGGGGGATGAATCAATGTTTGTCTATTTATTACTTTTCAGCAATTTAAACATAAATCAAACATACATTTAATGAAGATTAACATAAGAACTCATAACACATGATATCATTACAGGGAAACCTTGATCAAAGGAAAACCCCGGTGGGAATTAGTACCCACAAATATTGTACTAGTATAGTGAACTTGTTAAAGTTCCTTTTCCCTATTAGAAGCAGTCTTTACAATGCAAGTACAATGACCTAGTTAAAGGTATGACCCTATTAGGAGTCTTTTAAAAAACCCTGTTAAAGGTATATGGCTCACTACCTAGGCTCACTTCCCAATAAGATGAAGGCTACAACCTTCTGATAGTTGATATACACTATATCAAAAGTGAACTTTTGTGATGACACTATTTTCTGATCAGTTTCATTTATGCACGAATGCTCTTACTCTCTTAAAAAGATTTATCTCATACTGACTTCATCATACTACTCTTCTATATCTTTCTCATACATATTATTCGACACTTGTAACATAACTTTACATTAAATACTTATATGTTCATATCTGAATAGACACGACCCAAAACAAGACTTATGGTCAACCCTAAAAAATAATACACAACACTTCTGAGAAAGTTGGCTTAAGCATGTTTACAACAATACTAATTACATCATTACAAATATATAATCAAAGGAACTTGGCCATTACACAACAAAATCATTCATGCTGGTCAAAACACTTAATCGACTTTCATGCTCTGTCTTCTGGACTGCTGGTGTATTGATCTGTCTGTAACTTCTCTGTATAATCATTCTGTACCATGCATGTCTGGACTTAGTATCTAGACATCACATAGAACACATATATGAACAGGCATACTCTGATTTGATCTCTCGCATGTGCGTTGATGTGTTGATCACTGTATATCTTTGTCTGCCCTGTTTCCATACTTAGTCATTTTATCTTCTAAGTTATCTTTGATAGAAAATTAGTATGAGTTTGTTGCCATGATGAAAACAAAAAATAGGTCATGCATCCTTAGGAAGTCAACTTTCCAACAATCTCCCCCTTTGTCATTTATGGCAACAAAGGAATGTGGCCAAGTTTCTCAAAATGCCTTAACACAAAAAAAATAACTATATATCATAACATCTTTTTAATTTATACATATATTTCTCCCCATATATACACATTCTATATTACTCCCCCTTTGACATTAATGACAAAGGTGTACAAAACTTGTAAGTATTCTACATACTTACTCCATGTAAACATCAGGGTACACAATCTGAAGAGATTGAATCTCTTTCTGCCAGAGTACTTTCATTGCATCAACTGTCTGAAGATGTGCACATAAGGCATATGTCAGCTTTTCCATCTTTATCAAATCCATCCAAGGACCTTGATCATATGTCACAATGGTGGCATCAATCTGTTTGATGTTCTCATTTAGAACTGCTAGAGAGGGTGCAAGTGCATTTCTCAAATGAGTTTGTCTGACTCTTATCTTGCTGATCTCCAACATAGCCTTTTCAATTTTGTCCAACTGAACTTGATAGACATTGTTACATATGTTCATGTCTTGGGTAGATGTCTCAACTGATTTTCTGATAGTGTCCACCATGATCTTAGCCTCTTCTATCTTCTTGATATGTTTAGAGGTGAACATCACTCTGTCCATGTAGTTAGCTATAACCTTCTTTCCCTTAGCTACCAATTCTTTCAATATGGATTTCCCAATCTTTAAATATTTTAAGTCTAAAGTAAAATTCTTTACCAATTCATTCAATCTCTCCTTTTTATATTCATCTTCTACAATTCTAGTAGCAGAGTCTACTAGATCTGTAAAGTGAGCTTTGAAGCTTGTTAGAATATTGTCAACATCTTCAACAGATTGAATCTTGGCTACTTTCTTATCTGTAGGTACTAAATCATTCAGAATGTTAACTGACTCCAAGAAAAGAGGGTTCCTCATAACCTATTTTTCTTTTACCTTTTCCATAGCTAGCACGCTGATCTTCATTAGTTCCTCTTCTCCCAACGCATCTAGACTTGCTGAATCAGGAGTTAACCTTGACAATAATGAAGTAGATGGTAAAGTGGATGGAGTGAATATAGTGTTTTGACTAGTATCCATGCATTCACTCTTTACTAGTTTCTCCTTGATTGGTGTCTCATTATCTTGATTATCTATTTCTTCGTTCAAGTCTATTGGATCATTGGAGGGAACTCCATCCTGTTGTACAGAGGTATCATTAGTGCACATCTCTTTAGTGCTTACAAATGCTATTGGTACTCCTAAATTTGGAACAAATTTGGAGTGACCATGTTAAATATTTCAGTTAAAGCAAAGTAAGTACCCTTGAAAACTTTGGTGAGAAGGCTCAATTAGAATGTTTGAAAAGGGTACCCAAATGATTTTCATGAGGTACAAATTGAGAAAAGGCTTCAATGCCTTTAATTTGACATATGCAGTGGGTTCCATCTCCTAAATTTCAATTCTGATATGTTTAGGGAGTAGTCATTTTGAGGGGATCACCTAAATTTGCATTTTGCTAAGGTGTCATTTTGTTGTCTGGGGCCTACTTTGCTTCTAAGTTTCTTGCACCCTGTTGAGTTTCATAGGCCATCACTTTTGAAATGTATTATATGCATATCAAAGAACTTATGTTTTAGATCTCAGCTCATTCCAAATCCATTTGATAAGTTTCCATATTCCCCAAAGTTGGTCGCTCAAAACTGTTTGCATTTTTGTTCTGCCTAGAAATCTAAATAGCCCATTTTGACAGGTTATAACTTTTGACCAGTTGATTCAATTGAGAAAGTGCCTTTGTACTATGTTCCAGTGGTCACACACTCCATATTTTCTAGTTTACAGATCCCTATTAAATTAGATGACAAGTTTTTTAGAACCATTCCATTGGTGAATAATTCTGATTTTCTGAGTTTTCAAGTACAGAATTGCTAAGTTGTCCACTTTGAGCTTTTGAAAATGTGTACCCAGTTGAACATTTTGGATAATTGACTTGTCCCTTGTATTGCAAACATAGGATTGTACCTACCTGAGGATTTACTGATTCATGCCAATCCATTTATCCACTTTTCCAGAGCCTTTCCATCTTTGATTTATTGAAGTTTCACTGAAAATGCAGAATTCAGATTTAAATGGCATACTTTGTGGTTTCCATATTTGTGCCTGGTTCGAGGTCAGACATAATTGAAAGTTGATCTGCATTGTACACTTAGGAGTGATCTCATCTAGAGATTCCCAAACTTTGACCAATCCGGTTGATTACTTTTCCATGCTGATTCCAGATTCAGTTTCTACTTTTTCACTGTGTTAAAATTCAGAAAAGTGTTAAGATGCTAACATTTGCGGTTTGGTATCAGTTGAATAGTTTGTTTTCAGAGGAAGTTAATTGAGGATTCATGTTCTACATATGACATTGAATCTAGGTTCAGAGGTCAGGATTATGAAGATTCATTTAAATGATTTTGTGAACTCAGTATAAGAGGCAGTTTTTGCAAATTGACAGTGTAGAACAAAGTCAAATTTGTTGAATGGTCATTTTGCAAGAGTGATAAATTTTTGTCTAAAAACTATTTTCAAGAACCAATCAGGGTATCATGCTTGTTACATATGAATGTGTTGTTTGACCCGATGGTGAGGCTTCAAAACATGATTTAGTGATTTTGCAATAACAAATCCAGATGAGAATTATGGTGTTTCAACATTGGTACCTATACATGTTTTCTGAAAGGCTAAGTTTGCACTGTTATATCTTGTGCCGGAGGATGAATCTAAAGAGGCTTTTTTTGCATGCATAGTTATTTTAGATGAATGAATCTTATTGCCAAGTGACAGAGTCAGATTACTTGTTTCAGTAAATTTTTGACACCAATTCCGGAAGCCAGTTACCATTTAAAGATTCAGTTTGCAAAAGTGATTGCAAAGTTGCTTGTTTGATGTTTTGAAATAATTGGCATAGTATTTTCTACTTAAAAGTGGTGAAGTCATATTCAAGGCATTGGAACTATAAATTGAAACACCAAGGAGCATAAAAATGGAGAAGGGTCAATTTTAAGAGTGTACAAAGGGTTGGAAAAAATGGTATATTGCGGATACAAGGTATATGATTGAATATTGTAAAGTGAAAAAAGTAAATGATGGGGTGCGATTGATATATTTAATATCTTCAAGGCTGTAACCTTTTACGATGATTAAATTTCATTGGCCCATCATCTCCTTTGATGATAATAAGTTAGATATGGAGCTCTACATGAAACATGCATCTTCAAGTTTTCCTTGGATGCGACTATAACAGGGAGAAGCTTAACATATTCCATGAATTAGTCATACAATGGTAGCTAATTAATCAAACCATATTTTCTACCTGTATATTGATTTTCAAGGGATTGTGTGGAGTTGCAACACTAAATCATATTGTGAGAAGCACAAAGAGGAATCCAGCAGCATAGACAAATACACTACCAAGCTAAATTCAGTTTTTGTACTGATTTTGAAGAAGGAAAAAGAAGTGTTTTAAAGGCAATTAGTATCTCATTAATGGTTATGTAGCATTATGATGAGGAGGCTGCTCATTACCAAGTCAAATGCAAATATGAAAAGTATTAAATAAAGAGTTTCTTAAAGACAAGCTTAACACTTCCAATTGCAATCATTGGCTGTGAAATAGGTGAGAGTCTGCATTGCACAACAGGAAATGAAGAAGTGGTTTTGAGGAATTGTAAACATTCTAAAATGTATCCTCACTACTAGGTTCTTGCGCTGGTTTGTATTTGAGGTTTTCAAACAATGCATTACCAACAACTTGTGCAGACTTTAGTGGAGGAAGTTTTATGTTTTAAGAAACTTTGAATCAATACACAGCAAATGCTAAGAAGCCCGTGCTATTTTTTAGGGGGGCAATATGAATGCAATGTTTATACAAAGAAGGATTCAGCACCAGGTTTTAGGTAGAATTTTGTGTTATTTAGAGTGCCCAGGGTTTGCGCTACTTTTGGGGCTGTTAGAGTATTTTTAAAAGGTGGTAAAACTTAAAAAATTATGCATGAATTGGCAGATGTAAGGCCAAATTTGATAGCTTTACCAGTTTCCTCTTAGCCCATGCTAATGTGGGGGTTTAAATAGGACATGTAACTATTTATAGCAGTTTCTCCAAGTGGATTTGAAGAAAGGCTTTAGAAACCCTCAGGCAATGCAATCGGCAGGTGTAATGTTAGATTTATTAGTCCATGCCAAGCAACAAAGAGGAAATTTTGAAACTTGCAAAGCCTTGCATAGCACATAGGAGAAGTTAAAACATTCATTAGAGATGCTATGCAAAGCCAACGTGGGCATTAATGATAGTCAGTTTTAATATCCAGAGCAAATACAAACATCATAGCATGTTTCTGCATTTTATGGAGAAGTTTGAAGTTTTTTTGAAAGATTTTAGGTTAAATCAGTAGAAGTGACTCCATGGAGAGTGGCACCTTGACCACTGGAAGACATTGGTGGTTTCCATTTGCAATAAAATAGTGCTGTTAATGAGCAGCATTCACTGAGGTTGTTTAAAAACTTGAAAACAATGAAATTGTTTTGTCCCATATTGCCTATGCGGGGACATTTTTAGTATTTATATACTAAAATGCTTAGTATATCAAATAATTAAGAGAGCCCAAAGGCTCTTGGAGGGCTCTTGAGGGCTGGAAGAATGGATACATGGGAAAACCCCTAAATTTTAGGCTAAATTTTGAAATGAATTTGAAACTATGAAATCCAATATCCCACATTCATGCCTTAGAAGGATTTTGAAATCCTTACAAGCTAAAATGCAAACATATGAATTTGAAGAAAGATGAGGAGGTTATCCACGTGTGCACCCAGTCATCTGATGCCTCAGTTTCCATGCCCAAAAATGAAGGAAAACAAATTTTGTCAAAAATGCCAAGTGGCATCCGATCGTGCAGTCGGGAGAAAAATTGTAGATCACTACCAAGATTCAAAGACTTGGTGACTAACCGCTAGCGGTTAGTCACGTATTCAGGAGATGTCAGAGCTAGCCGCCCAGACTTGGTGACTGACCACTAGCAGTTAGTTGCAAAGTAGCCAGAAGAGGAAGATGACTGTCACAACGAGGAGGTAACCATCGGTTGCATGGTTGCCAGATGGAGTTAGCCACCAGATGCTAGTCGCTAGGTCGCCCAAGGTTGACAGTTGAGTTGAAAATTTCTCGCAACTTGGAGACTAAGTGTTGGTCGCATGGTTGCTGGTTAAAGATGTTAAGTAGAATTTGATTCAGAGACTATGAGACTGATGCTAGGCTCTATGTCTCTAAATTAGACCATGGCTAGGCAAAAAGTTTAGAGACTTGGAAGAAAAGTAGAAAAAGTTACCCAGGGTTAAAGCACAGTCAAAGAGTAGTGTAGAGAAGCTAACCAGCATATGCCACATGTCAATTTCTGGTGAAGTCTAGCCAAATTACAAAAAATTGAGGATTTCAAAGACATTGAAATGTGCAGAGGTTAATTTTTTAATCTTTTATTGTAAATACTTGTTAAAAATGCATTCCGGGATAGTTTTTTTCAATGACAGCTAAAATCATATTTTCACAGAATGACAGTTAGACTTGAAGTGGATAAGATCAAATTTTGAATGGGAAAAGATAATCAGATTTTTTAGAGATAGATGAAAATCAGATTTTAAAATCAGATTCTCAAAAGATAGAAGCAGATTTGAAATGGATGAGTTGAAATCAGATTTGCACATAAAGGAGATATAAAGTGCAGAAATAATGAAATAATGTAAAGGAGTGAAATATTAAAATTTCAAAATCTTTTTATAGTTTTCAGAAATGTATTTGCAGATCCTAATGAAGAGGCTTTCCCCATGGATTTTTTTGGAGAATAAAATTAGTTATTTTGCAGAGATTGAAAATCAAATCAGATTTGTAAAAAAATTCATGGACAAAGGACAAATGATATCAGATCAGATTTTCAGAAAGTAGACATGTGTGAATTACTCTGAAATATTAGGGTTTCTTAGGTTCTATTTATTCTCTTCTCTTTTTTGTTTTGATGGTTCTTATTCAGGTTCCTATTTTGGTTCCTGTGGAGGTTCCTGGTCTTGTTCTTGTTCCTATCTTTGCCTGGTTCAGCACAAGTTACCATTTGGTCTGAAGATTTCTATTTGTAAAATCATATTTCTTTTTCATACTTAGTTGTTGAGTTTATTGTCTGGATATCTGGAAACAATTTGGATTAATAAGAATACATTGCAGTTCCTACTCATTGTTGTCTTGTCTCTTTTGACTCTATTTATGCTCTAGTATAGTTCATTTGTAAGTCATCTGAAATATACCTACTACGAGGTAGTGTGTCTAATCATTTGTGAGTCTTTCTCAAGGAGAGAGTTAAATTTTGTGAATGGTTTCAGAGAGCAGGACATGGTTGTGAAGATTTGATGAAAAAGTATTAAGTTGAGTAGATTGTTTGTAAGGCATCCAATCTGGATTGTATGAAGTTTGTAGGGCATTCTTCAGTATTGAAGTAGTTTACTATTGTTGACATATGTTTTCATTGACTCTTTGCCCAAGGAATAGGCACTGATCTAGAGTTTGTTGAACAAGTGTTTTCTCCATTCGGTTATACACAAATTAATCAATTTCATCTAGTTTTTACAGCAAATGAGCTGAACTCATTAAGGACTCATATCAGCAGGATAGTGTCCATTTTAGTGATTTCTTAGAGAGTGGATCAATTAGGTTATCCCTCCTAAAATCAAAAG
>MU228401.1:20996-34090 GCA_018584345.1 Thuja plicata | reverse complement strand
ATCCCTCCTAAAATCAAAAGGAAGAAGGATGAAAGTCCTTGTCTCATTGGTTCATGTTATCAAAACCATAGCCTGGCTTATAATACTCTATTTCAGATCAATCATTGCAATCTCTAAAGTATTCTATTAGTTGTTACAGTGAGGTTTTGGTGCATAACCAGTGAATGAAATAATCCACCAAATACATAGGCTGAAGTATCAGTAATCTTTAATAGGTAATACCTTCCTGAGTCTGTGGAGCTCGAAAAAGAAGGAGGTGATAATAGGAATCCCCAATGTTATCAAAACCTCATCAATTAGCCTTTCTCTTGCCTAAAAGAGGTTGCATTCAAGTATATGAGGTATACTATCATCATTAGGTAAGTGTTGCAAGGAAAAGAGATAACAAATTCTTCATCAACTTTGTCCATGTCTTTGTTAGATGTTGTCATGGATATCTTGATGTTATCAACCACTATAGTATCTTCTGAGTCTTTTGCTGTATCAGAAGTTATTGTCACTGAGGGTGCTGAAACTTGTGGACTTGTCATAGGTTCTCTCTGAATCACTATTTCCATAACCTATTTGGCAAGAGCTGGAGTTACCTTAGTTGTAGGTGTCATTAATGGCTACATGTGTCTATCCATAAACACTTGTGCAAATGCCTTTTCAGTTTCTTTTCCTATCTGCTCATACTCTTTGTTCATAATTTGTAGAGTTCTTGTCTTGGTTCTAAGATGAGGCTTCACCATATCTAATAGAATTGCCTTCTCATCATGTGAGCATATAGGGAGAAGATTATCCAAAGTTTCTTCTCTTATCCTCATGTCTTCCTCAATTGCATGTCTCTTTATTATCTCTAGTATGTTCCATAACTTATCAGGTATCACTACTTGAGTTCAAGAAGTGACTTCTTAAACTTAATCATATGAGATATGATCATAGAGTGTATCTCAGTTTTATCAATCTCTTTATAATTGTCATAGACCCTGGCAATACTGTCTAGTCAGACCTTCATTTACAATCCTATTCTTTAAAACATTTAGACTAGGTATAAATCCTACCTCTGGTGGAGCTTGAATATTCCTTGCTTTTCTCTGTGTGTTCCTTGAGGATGAGTGATTTTTGGGTGATTTCTTCCTTCCTCTAGAATTCTTGCGTGGTATAGAAGGTGGAGATGAGTCTAGGTCAATGGTGGTAGAGGGCGCAGAGGTGCTCTCTACTTTCTTCTTCTTATAGATCTCATTAATATTCTCAAGTTCTTTGCCTATCTTGGATTCTCTAGCTTTGTCAAGATCTTCTTGAGTGACTCCATGAACTTTTATAATGCTAGATGTAATCTTAGATGCTTTTCTTTTGTTATCAGCACTATATAATACAGAATCAACCGCATTAGTCTTCTCTCTGTAAGTCCCCCATCTAGGCTCATTGGGATCTTTGGGCATAGACAAAAGGACCTGTGCATATCCTTCCAAGACATGTTCCTCCACTTCATACCCAAGTGGATGAATCCATTTAGTTTTGGGCTAAACTACCTCCATACAAGTGCAGTCAGTCTCTACCATGAAGCATATGGTTTCCTTATACTTTTCAACAATCTTCTCAGGTATCTTGAACCTCTTCTACATCTTGATCCCAAAATATTTGATGTCCATGTCCATAGCATCCTTTGAACTACTCTCTATTGTGGCTTTTATTGAAATTTGAGACATTGTAGGTTTGCTTCTATCTAGGTACAGATTTGCAACCTTACCAACAATGTGGAAGTACAAGTAGATGATCAGAGACCCAAACCTGAATGTTTTGTTCTTGTCATGCTTGATAACTCGAATTTTGTCCATCAATTTACCACACAATATCTCACATAGATTGAATTGAGTTTTATCCTTTACCATCCTAATAGCTACTAGAACTGTGGTTTTTGAAACACTGTTTAATCTGCTTGGATGCTGGAACTCGTAACCGAGGATCATTGTTAGAAGCTTTATGTCTTCTTCCTTGATAGGATCAACTGTCATGCCATGCCTATCACTTCTTGATAGGCATGCTTGCTCAACCTATTCCTTGACATCCTTTCCAGTAGGAAGAACTAGTCCAGTAGTAGGAAGTCCAGTCATGTTGTAGATTAGGTCTGCAGTAATACAGATGGGGACTTCACCAATCCTGAAAAGATCATCATGAATCCTGCTCAACAATATTTTAACCCATTCTGGTTTGTAGAATTCATGCGCATTCAAATACTCGAAGATAGGGTTGTCTGTGAGGTGTATGTATTCATCCTTGAATGAATAGTCTGGTTTCATTATTGAAGCCATGAGAGTGGCTATGCTATTATCTCCAATTGTTTCCTTCTTACAATAAATGTACGCGTGGATGTCTTCTACGTGAATAACACCTAACAGAGTTTTGGAGAAATCTCCTTCCACATCATCCAGTATGGATTTGAATGGATGCTTCTTAAATAAAAATCTCTTCCTCTCTACAATATCAAATACAACTAGAGTCGCCATACTTACTTGAACATTTCTTAAATAGGATTTCATGAAATTTTGAAATGGTGCGACTACTAGGGTTCTGTTCCAAACTTCTTAATCGTGCTTCTTAACAACCAAATCTATTATGCTTCTGTTCTTTGATGCTCAGTTCTCCTATGCTCTCCAAATTTTGTGATCTTGAATGCAAATGTGAAGAAAATCAAAGACTTACATCTTTTTATAAAAGTTACTGCATTTAATTTTTGCAACCATACATAGTTTTCACAGTGAATCTCAAACTTTGTTTAGAATGCATTATAGATAATGCATGTATGCATACTTCATCCAACTATGATCATAAACATAATTTCATAGGTGCATACTGAGAGGTGAGTATACCAATCGCACAGGGGTTCTAAGCTAGAATAGCTCCCCCTAAGACCAAGAAGGTCTATTCAACCAGAAATAGAGGATGCGTCCACCGTGGATGCATCAACTACTTTGTCAATATCATTGTCCTTCTTTACTTCAACCCAAATTTTGCTTGAATCTTATTTTTCTTGAACAAACTTGACTTATTTTTCTTCTTCAATTAGTGATTTCTTAGGATCCTCTTGCTTTTGAGTTCTAGATCTACAAAACCTTGAGATATGTCTAGCCTTTCCACATGTGTGACAAATGATAGGAGGTTTGATGTTCTTGTTCATCATGCTGCACTACTTTGTTGTGTGTCCATTATAGTTACATATCTGACATGTAGTGTTTTGCAAGTTTCTTTGAGGTTGATTTCTCTTATTGTTTTGATTCATTCTTCTATGATTCTGTTGTGATTTATTTCTTTGATTTGTTCTACAATGTATAGCCATGTGACCAAACTTATTACAGGAGAAACAATAACCATTGAAAGGTATTACCTCTTTGCAATCTCTTACCAAATGACCATGTTTGTTACACACATAACAAGTTCTGTTAACTTGCTTGATTTCCCCTTTAGGTGGATCTGTTTTAATCTCTGCAATATTTTCAACTTTCTTTGCTTATGAAGATGCTTCATGTGCTTTCTTTCTTTCTTTCTTTCTTCTAATGAATTTACTTCAACTTGTGCTATATTGTATCCAACACCAGTAGTGTCACCTCTTAGCTTTTGTGCATTGAGCTGAGATTGAAGTGAATCAGAACTTGTGTGGAATTTCTCAATCTTATCCTATGCTTTTGTTAATTTAGATTCCATCTTCTTCTTTATGTTCTCCAATTCCAAGACTTTCATATTTTCTTGCAAGAGTTCATCCTCTAATTGTTTGATTTCTTTGATTTTTTCTTCAATAGCAATTTGACTGTCTAATAGCTATTCATCCATTTTTTCAATTTTATCTTTCAGAGACATATTCTCTTCATTGAGCTTTTTGACCATTTTCCCTAAATCACTTGTAGAACAATATTTCAAATCTTTTCTCAATTTCTTGATAAGCATTTGTGAGCCATCAAATTTTAGTCTAAGTTCTTCATTTTATTTTTTAGATCTGTCAAGATCTTCAAGAGCTGATTCAAGATTCTTTTTCAAATGTTTTTCTTCTATTGAGTCCATGATCTCCTCAAGTGGTTAAAATTTCTTTCAAAGGGCCAGAGCTCTGATACCAATTGTTAGAAACACTGAGAGGGGTGGGGGTGAATCAGTGTTTGTCTATTTATTACTTTTCATAAATTTAAACATAAATCAAACATACATTTAATGAAGATTAACATAAGAACTCATAGCACATGATATGATTACAGGGAAACCTTGATCAGAGGAAAACCCCGGTGGGAATTAGTACCCACAAATATTGTGCTAGTATGGTGAACTTGTTAAAGTTTCATTGCCCTATTAGAAGCAGTCTTTATAATGCAAGTACAATGACGTGGTTAAAGGTGTGACCCTGTTAGGAGTCTTTTACAAAAACCTGTTAAAGGTATATGGCTCACTGCCCAATAAGATGAAGGCAACATCCTTCTGATAGTTGACATACATTATATCAAAGGTGAACTATTGTGATGACACTGTTGCCTGATCAGTTCCGTGTATGCACAAATGCTCTTACTCTCTTAAAGAGATTTATCTCATACTGACTTTATCATACTTCTCTTCTATATCTTTCTCATACATATTATTTGACACTTGTAACATAAATTTACATTGCATACTTATATGTTCATATCGGAATAGATGCGACCCAAAACAAGACTTATGGTCGGCCCTAAAACACAATACACAACACTTCCAATCAAGTCGGCTTAAGTGTGTTTACAACAATACTAATTAAATCATTATAAACATATAATCAAAGGCACTTGGCCGTTACACAACAAAACCATTCATGTTGATCAAAACACTTAGTCATCTTTCATGCTCTATCTTCTAGACTACTGGTTTACTGATCTATCTGTAACTTCTCCGTATAATCATTCCATACCATGTGTGTCTGGACTTAGTATGTAGACATCACATAGAACATATATCTGAATGCGCATACTCTGATTCAATCGCTCGCACATGCACTGATGTGTCGATTGCTGTGTATCTTTATCTGCCCTGTTTCCATACTTAGTCATTTTATCTTCTAAGTTGTCTTTGATAGAAACTTAGTATGACTTTGTTGCAATGATGACAACAAAAAATAGGTCATGCATCCTCATGAAGTCAACTTTCCAACAAAGTAGACTTGGAATTAGAAAGAGAAAGATTAATTGCTGAAAGGACCAAGTTAGAAGAATCAAGGAAGAAATTGGTTGAAGATTCAATAGCTTTTAAAGAAGTAGAGGCATGGGTGTAGCAAAGGTATGCAGATAAAATACATGAAACTCTCATGCAACACACTTAGAATTTAAGTCCTGCTACCATTTATTCGCAGGGAAAGAAAATTGTCAGCATATTGAATGAATATAATGCAGATAAGGATAAGTGGGATACAATTGTTAGAATAAATTTAGAATAACTAAGAGGGGAGGGGTGAATTAGTTATCCTCAAGTCTAGATGTAGCAAATAAAACTTTCTGTATTCCAGATCTACTCGACATCAGTAGCATAAGTCAACAACATAATCATGTAGTTTACTGTCAAATGAAATTAGCTTGTAGAAATATAATAGTAAAGCAAACCATAAGCATTCAGACAAGTTGACACAACTATTTAATGTCAAAATCCAATATGGGAAAAACCACCAGTAACATGTTGCCAAGTTTTCACTCTTCTGAAGTGATGCCCTATGAGGAGCCAACCCTGTTAAAGGTTACAGTAACACACTGCTAGGTGTGACCAGGTTAAAGGATTTAATCACCCCGTCAGGAGTGGCCTTGTTAGAGGACTTAGAAAATTCCACCTGAATTTTTCCTTGTTAGAGGATTTATACAAATGACTGTTAATTCAACCTTGTTAAAGGATTTTAACTAATATAATGGTAAGAAAGTAATCAGTAGTTGTGATCTGATACATAAAACTTACTTTGCAATTCAGATCTAATTACAGCTCTGATGTTAACTTACTGGATAACCTGCATTGTCATTTCAACCTTCTGATCTACTTGGAAATCCATCAAGCAATCACACATGCAACACTCTGCTTCTGCGTTTTGCCTTCTCTGCTAGATCATGCCAAATCGTAAATCAACTATGCAAACTTATTGCATACACATACACTTTTGTACACTGAATGAATAACCCCTTGAGGCTATCATATACCTTTTTATCTAGGTCAGATAAATATTTTTCTACTTAAACAAGATCGTAGATCTTAGGTTAGGTTAGATCCAATAGATCATCCCATCTTTGCATTACATTTACTTATCCAAAGTAGTCTCTAATTAAATCTTGAAATCATGCATTAATTATGGTTACCCATACATTAAATGACATGGATCAATCTTTAATTAACTTTACATATACCAATAAAATTAACTAAGTCGGCCAGAGATCTCAAATCTCATAATTAATCCAATTACTGTAAGTCAGCCAACATCACTATTTTCACCCGACAATTTCAATGGTGCTTGACATTGAGAAAATTTTCTTGTCATGAACAACTATATTCGGCACAAGCAACTTTTCTTGGCACAAGCAACTTTGCTCGGCTCAGAACAACCAGAAAAACTATCTTTTAAAGATAAACAACTAATTACTTTGCCAGAGTGCCAACTGATCAAGTACCCTTTTATTTTTCTTAACTCAACCATTCACTTGGTCTTCTTGTTAAATCTTCTACATCATCAGTAGGTATTGTACTCAAATAGATAACAATAGTCTCACCAGTTAAGGTTTGACAGCAATGACAAAATAACAATTGCTTGCATTGTCACTTTCCAAAAACAATAATGGATAGATGGAAGGGAAAGAGAACAAAATTGAAATTCTTTTATTCTACATCCAAAGAAGAAAATAATTTTGACATCATATTGAATAGCACTTATAAATGGTTCAAATTACTAATGGACATGGGCATAAAGAGAAGCATCAACATTAGGAAGGTAGAAACTTTGAGGAAAAAATATTCAAAGGATCCTTATGAGATGTTTCCTAGTATTTTCAAGAAGAGTGGTGAGATAAAGAGTGAAGCAGTACATGGCTAAGATTGATGAATGAGATGTTGACAACCAGGACCAATAGTATTATTAATTTTGAAAGAACACTTTCTTTTTTTCCAAACTGTTGAGATCATAAGTAAAGCCAAGTCATTTTTTGAATTCTAGAGAGAGGAAATTGAGAAGCCAAGTGTCAGTTGGAATGAGATTAACAACATAAAAGATGAAGTCATTGGTTTCTCTTGGCCAAATGATGAGGTGTATACCTCCTAGGACAGATACAATGCAGTTGATCAAGGATAATATGATAATGTGTAAAAGGAAACAAATGACAATTCTTCCCAAAAGATTGAATGAGACAGGTAAAGGTAAAAGATTCTACATCAACAAGATCAAGGACAACAAATTCCAAGTGGTTATTTACAAATAATTTTAAAGAAAGTACAATAACTAGGATGTCAAAGGGCAAACTACTTTGAATATCTTGTAACAAAAGTGGTTATCATTCCACCTATTATTTCATATTATATATGGGTCATTGATTTTTTCTTTTAGCTTAGTCATCAGAAGCTTGTTGCATCTTTGATTTTTAAGGATTCCAAGATGACTAAGACAAACTATATATTGAAAGTTAAAATATTTATTAAAGGATGGCGAATTTACAACTACAAAGCAGACTTGATATTTTGTTTAGTTTTTTAAAGCTTTGGTCTGTCTGAATGTATTGAAGCAAAAGGATATTAATAAAATAGTGGAATCTCCTATTTCATATCTATGGTGTCATTTTGTACTTTTTTTCATGCTCTTGTATATTTAGTTTGTAAGGCATCTTAAACATACTAGTTATAAATTAACTATGCAATTACTTGTGATTTTCCTTCTAGGAGGGATTTAGTCTTGTGAGTAATTCCAGAGGGCTAGGTATTAGTCTAAAAATTTGATACATGGATGTGAGAATGGGAGGATAGTTTGTAAGGCACTCTATCTGGGATTTTATTTGTGTTCTTATTAACTGATTTTTTATGGATTTACATCTCATTTGACTCCTTGCCCGAGATAAGTAGTCCTCATCATCAATCATAAATCAAATTAATCTTTACATTTCTGTTACTAAGAATATTCATGTTTGATTATATTCAAAAGGTACAATTCATTTCACTGATTCCTTGAAGAGTAAATCATACATGATGAGATTAATTTTCCATTAGTATACAAACAACACTTTCGGTAAGCCTACACTAAAAGAAATAACAAACAACAAACAACAAACCAAAGATTAGATGATAGAGATCACCAAAGATGACTAAGTACAAAGAAGATCGACGACACAACTCAGTGTGTAAACCAAAAATGCAAACACAAAAAGATAAAATTGAACCCAATAGAGGAACCCAACATGCAGGATACAATGGAGACTAATGAGATAGTTAAAGAGCAACCAACAAAACAAAAATGAAGGACAGTTAGTGCATAACTGACATACATAACCGAAAGTCAGTTGAAACCGACAAAATGTGGATCTGACTTCCACGTCAGATAAAGAGAGTGTATTCTATTTAGATGATATTTATTTGTTTTAAATCCATTTCTTTAGGGACAAGATACATGAAATTAAGTGTTTTAATCAGTATAACTAATTTAAAACACATAGACTAGGAGATCAAGGTATAAGTTGTAAACCTGATCTTAGAGTTAACATCATTTTTATCAAAACTTGATGTTGTCAATCCTTCTATAAATAGATGATGCAATCATTCATTATCCATGGATGAATAGATGATGTGAATAGAGAGGAGAACATGATTGAAGTAAATGAGCACATCTGTGGATTAGATTGAGAGTTTTCAAGAATAAGAACAAGAAAAGGGGGATTTGGTTATCAGAACCAAGAACAGAGGAAACTGATAATCAGAGGTAATATTCAATCACAATTAGGTGATAATATTTTTCATGTAAACTAAATTGGATCTGTATCAACAATAGGAGATTGCATTTACCAAGTCAATTTGTAATTTGATATCATTCTAACAAGTGGAGAAAAGTGTAAAAATCCTTTCAAGGAAGGTGGATTTAACAGTCCAACTAAAAATCTCTTAGCCGAGTGCACACTTAATAGTGTAGCTAAAGATATTAACATAGTAGACTTTAACAGGTCTACACCGATACTCTTAACATGGTAGATCATTAGAAGTGATCAAATTTTAATAATCCTTAACCGGCCCCTTCCAATCTATAGATAGTGAAGATTTTGTTGGTGCAATCCCCACTGTAGTTTTTACTTCCTAATAGGCATTTTTGATGATATCATATCTTGTGTTATGTGTCAATTACTTTCACGAATGTTTCTATGAATGGATTGCATGTATGTTAATATTATATTTTGATATAACTCACATCAAGATAGTATAGATCAGATTGAATGGATATGAAATTGATTACAAAGGTTAATTAATTAAAGGATACAAAACATTTTAGAGGTACTGATTCACCCCTCCCCTCTTAGTAAATACTTCCCATTAATCCCAACAATTGGTATCAGAGCTAAGTCTCTTATTGGAAAGCTTAAAGGCTTAAGAGAAAAGATCATACAATGGAGAAGTACAAACTTGATAAAAATATTGAGAATAAAAAGCTTGAAACTCAGACGTTCTATGAACATTATAAAGAAGCTAGAATCAACATGAGATAGTTGTTGGATGAAAGAAATAATATGTCATCTTGATGTAATGAGATATATTATCACGAGGAAAAGATTCTAGATTTCTTTGAGTCTTCAGGATCAACTACAAGGAAAGCATCAAATACATCAGAAGAAAGCATCACAAGCCTAACTGAAATCAATCTACATATGGTTGAACAAGTTAAATATCTACAAATCAGTCAAGAGACATAGATGATAAATATGATTGATGTAATGAACAATGCTACGCAAGCTGAGCAAGAAAGAACACTAGCTATTGATGATAGAAGAAAGATCACAAAAAAGATACAAGAAAAAGAGTCTAAAATACAAAGACTTATAGAGCATCACCATGAGATTACAAATAAGATTAGTCTTATGAGTCAAGAGGCAAACAAAATAAATGTTGAACTCATTGAAAGAATAGAAGCAATCAGTGAACTGAGGGATGAGCATGAAAAGTTAAAACATGAAATAAGAATTCAACAAAAAAATAATGAAATTATCAAGAAAGTTGAAGAAATCAATAAAAGAATGGATGATTTTCTTGAAGGAAAAAAAAGAGTCAACAATAGCAACGATCTAGGTTTTACGAAGAATGGAAAATCATCAAATCAAACTAATCCAAAGAATATCTATGAAAATCCAGGACTAAGAAAGATAACATGCATTCACTATGGAAAGCAGGGCTATACATCAAATGTATGCAGAGGAAAAATGAAAGGTATTCCTAAATCTACATCTTCATTCATAGGATTTTATTATAAATGTAACAAGAAAGGTCATAAAGCATATGAATGTAGGTCTGAGATGAAACAACCAAAGAAGGAAACCTACATGGACAAGTATTGTCATAATTGAAAAATGAATGGGCACACAGCTCTTGAATGCTGGAAAAGGAAAAGGCAAGCATGGAAGCCTAAAGGTCAAGAAACTGCCTATCAATTGAAGAGAGTCGGTAATCAATATGTATGGGACAACACTACTTGGAAAAATTGTACATCATGTGGAAGATATGGTCACATTGCTACAAACTATATGAGACAGTGGACTAGAAAGTCTAGAGGCTGGACTAACCCCAGAATGACATGTCATAAAGTTGGTCATCTCAAGAAAGACTACAGAGATTGAAAGATAGAGACAAGCACATATCACAATGGAAACATCATTGAAGATATCCAGAGAGCTAGAGACAAAATGTGGACAAAATATTCAACCAATGATGAATCTGGACCATGCAATGCAAATGGTGACACCCCATCCAATGGATTAGTTGACATCACCATCCCCACCTAAAGAAGAACAAGTAAGAATGGAACTGCATTACCCCAAGCTATTATTTTACATTAGTTCCATAATATATTGATATAATGCCAAATTAGCATAAGTAAAGATGCATAATGGTGTTACTTGTTAAAATTTGTGATAATAATGCTATCGGGTATACATACCAAAACCTGTCGGTATACACTCAAAACTAAGACTGTCTACACTTACTGAGAAGCGTCGATTAATAGAAGAAAGCAAAGTTGCTAAGTATAAACTGAGCCTTGTCGGTAAAAAATAAAAAGTGAACAAGATCATCTACTACCGAAACCCATCGGTAAAGGCAGAAGGAATAATGACTACTCTGAAAATGTTATGAGCATCACCGAAGGAAAGTAAGTCTTTACCAATGAACTCTGTCTTCATACACTGAGGAGTTGGTAAGAATTTATGGCATGCATTTTAGGGCAACAACTATAAATAGGGAATCAAAACAACTCATTTGTTCACAACACCCAGAGCAGAGTGACCAAGGCAATTTTCAAGCATAGAGCGAAGGGCTCATAGAGCGATCAAGACTGGACAAACAAAACTCCTAAGAAGATCAAAAATGTTTTCAAGCACAAACAGTAAGTTCTACAAGCCCGACAACTTTGTTTTCACGCATTTCATGGGAAGCCCTAAATTTCTAAAAAATGGCCTCAACTTCAAGAACCTTGAAATCTAAGAACACAAAGAAAGATTAATTCAAACTCATAAAGAACACGACATGTGAGGAAGCTAGTTACAAGATCCATCCTGAGGTTTCCTCACAACCCGACGATGCTGGAGCATTTTCACGCATCCCAGCTAGGGTTTTACTCATGGAAGATGTTAGATCTTTCATACACTGCAAGATTGTAGAGATAAGAACTTCAAAGGTTGAAGAAGATTATAAGAAGCTATGCAATGAAGATGGAACACTTAAGGATGAACACAAACATATTGAAGTAAAAGGGCTCACCAATTCCCTAATGTTCCTTAAAGTATTCAAAACCAAATGGATTCGGTTAGTGCTGAGAAGAATGCATAACAACAAGCTATGGCTTGATGAACCGAAGGTGATAACCCAAGATGTCATCCATGCAGTCACTAGTTATCCAGTAACAGAGAAAGTAAAGGAACTCAAGCATCCATCGAGGGCCAAGACTAAAAAGATAACATGAGCCAAATGGGATGGCAGAGCACTAAAAGTTACCACAATAACCAATGATGAGATCAAATCAGGTGCATTGGACACATCGTATAAGATTGTGAAGAAGGGTACATAATTGGAATTATCTAAAAATGTCCCAATTTAGGGATGTCAAAAATATCCTTGATATTGGGAGATTCATGGGGATTCGAGATCTAGTTGTTGGCCATATTGGGATATTATTTGAAAAAGTCAAAACCTTCTCCCTCTAGTTGCATCTTCCATTTAAATCATGCCTTAACAATCCTAACTTTCCATAGCTACCTTCCTCATTTTGTTTTCCTTAGTCTCTATTTTGATCTCTCCATAAGCTAGAACAACCTTCTCTACTATCTAATCTAAGCCTCCTCACTCTATAATCCTTTCTAATATTTGAGGTCTCTCCCTTTCGAGATCCCCCACCATGCCCTCATTTTCTAAATTTTTCAAATCTATTTCATTCTCCATATAACTTATATGAAGAATTAAGATCCTTTAATTTGTGGACTTTTTTTTTTTGGATAAGGGTTTCTCCTTGTAATTCTTCATTTTGATTTGTATTAATATTGAAATATATTTTCATCTATGATTTGTTTTGATGTAATCTCACCCCATATCTAGATATTCTCCTGTAATATTGGTTGCATAAAATCATCTATTTTTTTTATATCTAGATATTCTATTTTTTGATAAAAAAAGGTATGTAAAGGGATAAAAACAATAAATAATTTTAATGATTTTATCTAAGCTCACCCCATATACCACATATCCTAAAACAATCCAAAATATTACTCCTCTACAACATATTTTATACTTTCCTATCAATAGAGGGTTGATATTCTCCTGTAATATTGGTTGCATAAAATCATCTATTTTTTATCCCTTTACATACCTTTCTTTTTGTCATCCTTCACTAGATAACAAGTAACAAG
>MU228401.1:0-20896 GCA_018584345.1 Thuja plicata | reverse complement strand
TAAATAAATACAAAATGATATCCACATATTTACTATAACTCAGCAAAAAAAACTATTTATTTTATTATTTTTTATTCACATTTTAATAAAATATATGACAATTTGTATGCCCTTCATGTCAAATGTGTAAGAAATATAACTTTTTGAGTTGGCATGTCATTCTCTTGTTGTTATAAATAATAACAAATGTGTTAGAAAATCCAATAGTATTTTATAATAATAGAGAACACGTTGTAGACACTATTAGAATAATAAAGTGATTCCACTAATTAATTAAATCATATTGATTTAATTATTAAGTCACTTATTATCTCTGTTTTAATTAAGCTAAACTTTAGGCATATAATAATTATTATTATGCAACCTAGATTTTTCCCTTTTAGGGTTTCGGTATCCTTTTATAAGGATTCCCTCTTTGTAAATTATTAATTAATTAAGGATGCTATTACATTGAGAATTTTTTCTCCATTGTTTGCACAAGATGTTTCCTCTTCCATCGATCTATGATTTTTGGCCTCCATAGCATTTTTGCTTCTCTCTTTTCTATTACAGGTTTGCAAGCATGTGATTCTTGAGAGCTATGGGTTGATAGTTTTCATCAACTCCAATATAGTATAAGAGCCTTGTTGCTACTTCCCATTCCTGAGATTTTGAAGTTTTTTGACCTCCGAGGGTTTCAAGGTTTTTCTACATTTTTTTGTGTGGATCTGGAGGCATTTTTTGTTTGGAGCACTTTGAGCACAAATGGACCTCACGGGTGTGCTCAAAACGCCCAAAAACCCATATTTCCATATAAGGCACGACCATTTTTGTCAAAGTGGCATTTTGAGGGAAATTCTTTTTGCATATACCCATTTTCTGGGCATGGAAATTGAGGCGGAGGTTGAAAAAAAAAACCAAAAATTATTATTCAAATTTTGAAAAAAAATGTTTTTTTAAAAAAAAAATGTTTTTTTTAAAAAAAAAACTTTGAAAAGGTGTGTACATTTTGGAAAGGATGCCTCCATGTGAAGGTACACTTGCATGTGCAGGCAGTGATGTCACTGGTCGTAGGTCAGAGAGTGTGGTTAAATTTGATGGCAATAAAACCATCATGCAACTTGTTTTTTTTCCATAATGAGCAGGCTGTGGTTGTTTTGCTCTATCTGGAGAAAATAGAGGCCAATTTTTGACTTCCTTATATCGCAAGAAAGCTCTTTCCAAGATGAACGCTTTTTTGGAGGTTAGATTTTCTGACTTTTCCATCTTGTAGAATTTTTTCCAATGAAAGTTAGGGTTCCTATTTTTACTCTGGGAGCCATATCTTGCTCATTCAGATTCTATTTTTTAACTTTCGCATGGCATTGGAAATTTGGTTCCATTCTCTTTCTTCTTGTATGGGTCTCACCCCCAAATTCTATTCCAAGTATTTTTTTATTCATATTTTTGCATTTTTTGCAATCTAGTGGATATCTTGGATGTTTTAGGTCATGGGATCATTTTTTTTTGCATGGGATGACTTATTTTTACCTTTTATTCATGTTTCTACAGCTTTGTGTCAATCTTGAATATTGTAGACATCAATTTTTATATCTTTTGTTTTTTGCAAATGCACTGGAATAAAGTGTTATATGATGCATGCTTGGGATTGTGGACATTTTGTGCTTGATTATACTCGCACTATATTATAAAGTGCCATGGCGGGGTTTGATGTTTGATTTGTTTACAATCTACCTTTTTCAAGTGAGTGTTCCTTCCACGACATTAGCCTCATTATGTATGTCAAGTGAGTGTTCCTTCTACGACACCATCCTTTATATGTGTTTGTTTGTTCTTCATCATGCAGTGTTTCTTGATAGTTTGATTTAGTGTACCTATCATGCCTCTCCCTGCTCATCATTATGGGGGTATCTCATGTTGGTTATAATGATTCCTTTGTTTGATGGGGTGGTCTATGTATTTAGTATATGTTCCTATGTACTAGTCGAATGCAGTGGCTAGTACCTATGTATTTCAGTGAGATTGATCATTTAGCATATAAACACTCTTCTATCATTCCTTTTTTGAGGCATCCTTCCATCTTTGATTGATCATCTCTTCAGGATTCTTTTACAGTATTCTCTACCTAATTATGTTCTATTACAGTGGAGGTTCCAACAGTTATTTTTTCATAGTGTTTGCAGATTCATGCTTTAGAGGTGTTCTACATCTCCATTCTTGGTTCCTATTTTCTGGGTAATTCTCTAGTTTGGAGGCTTCTTCAGTCCTTCACTAGGATTTATCTCTTTTCAGAGAGGGGTTTTTCTCAATAGGTTTTCTCATTTTCTCCTCTTTACAGATATTTTTTTGTACTTGGGTACCTGATCAAGCCTTATTTTCAGGACCCATTTCCTTCTTTCAGTTGTTGTTTCTAGGTTTTTAGCTTCTCCCTAAGTTTATCTTAAGGGGGTGTTATAGTAATGTAACATAAGAAATTAGATAGAATGTTTTGTTACACTTAAAATTAGAATGTTTATTGAAATGTGAGCGGCGGATGAGACTCTTTCCTTTTATCCTAAGATACACAAATCAAGGATCCAAATTGATTAACCCAAAAGGAAGGATCAATGCATAAATGAATCAACCATTTTGAAATAAGAGCAAAGAAGAAGATCTTAAATACCCGTTTGTTTATTTGAATGTGTGGTGGATTTAGAAAAAGTGATAACCTTAATTTTAATGGATAGGAGAAAACTACTAACCTTGAACTATTGTAGATCTTAAGAATGCTATTTTTGGGGGTCTGCACTTAGTTTCTTGAAAATCTGAGATCGAATCTGGAATATGAATGTAGAGACGGACAAAACCCAGAAATATTTTTATGTTCTGACACAGTTTTGATTTGCACCCTCAAGTGAATGTCACCATGTTGGATGATATCATTTTTGGTTACTGATCATGTTGTTGATATTCATGTTTTGTCACTAATGTCAACATATATTTCTATAGAGAAGACAAACTAGCTACATAACTGGAAGGAGTGTACTAATAATTTACGGATGATTCAAAATGATCAAAGTTGGATTTATGCAAAAGGATGTGTGGTGACCTTATTCCTAAGATCGCTTGGCTTTATGTTACATTCTAGGGATGTTACAATTGATTTGGTGAAGACTGGTTGTCTCGACTGTAACTGTGATTTTGGAAAGTGAAGGTGTCTGTGTTTCAATTATATCTTTCTAGTGAAGATATTTCTGAACTTGCGAGCTTACTGGTGGACAACTAACATATAATAGAGTAATGGGTTGAGTTCTATTGTTGATCAGATACTAATGAGGTCAATTGTGGTGTGTATTCTGGAGAAGACCTATTTCCTAGACAACTTCAGACATGTAGCATGTGAAATTAATTATGACTATGAATTATGGATTTGGAGGTATATGTAATGGATTTTAAATATTACACACTTGTTTTAGATATTGTGTGTATCTTAGCAAGGGGCTATGTAATTATTTGTATGATGGAAAACCTTAATTAGCCGACCTAGTTAATTGTGTATTAGGAAAGCTTAACTGGCCAACCTAATGAATTATTGTAAGAGGGTATATATGAATGACAATTTCTTATGGAGAAGTGTGAAAGAGAAAGATAAAGGAAGAGAGGTGTAGAAGTTGTGAATATTGTTGACTACTGGATATAAGCAAAGTTGATAATTCATTGGAACTGACCAAGAAAAGATAGTTACTATCACACAGTTTGCTGGAATGTGTATTTGCTTTATACACTTGATTCAGATTGTAAATCCTTGAGGGTGGCTTTAACCTTGTTTGAGTAGTGTGTCTTGGCAGTGAGCCTACTATTTTATTTGACTCGTAATAGGGCCTGTCTCATAACAGGGATTGCGTACTATAATGTTGTAATAAGCTCCTAACAGGGCTAATATCTTTTAACAGGGATACTATACTCTTAGTACATTATTTGTGGGTGTTAATTCCCACCAGGGTTTTACCTTTAACAGGGTTTCCTATTCAACAAACATTGTGCTATGGTGTTGGCATTTACTATGTTATCATTTACATTTGTAGATTTGGTTTATAAAGTATAAATTTTAATAATATAGATTACAATTGATTCACCCCCCTTCTCAATTGTCTTCTGGACTGTTATCCCTAACAATTGGTATCTGAGCTATTGGTCCTTAGAGAGAAAGTTTAACAGCTTGAGGTGATCTTGAAGATGACTTACTATAGGAAGGATAGTCCAAAGTTTGATCCTAAAAACTTTGACAGTTGGCAGAACAAGATGAGAACACATTTGCTATGTTTGGTAATTTATTACTGGATGATAACAAAGAAGAAAGAATAGGTACCAACTAAGGATGCATTAGAGAAATCCAATGAAGATAAAAATAAGCTATTCTCATGCAATATGGTTGCAAGGGAATCCTTGATTAGTGTGCTATTAAAAGGAGAATTTATTGAAGTAAAGGACTTGTACTCTGCACATGAAATCTGGACAAGACTGGAAGCACTATATGTTGGAGACAAATTTACAAATCAAGGAAAGTTACAGAACTTGAAGACAAAGATGGAATCACTAAAGATGAGAACATCAGAGCATATGCACAGAGAATTATTGAGGTAGTTATTGGTATTAGGAACTCTGGAGGAACTTACAGTGAGGAAGAAGTGATTGCAAAGATACTCAGATCTTTGACACCTGCTTATAGAACCAAGGTCTAGGCTATAGTGGAGATCATACCTTTGACACCAAACTTTACCAGAGAGATGTTGATTGGAAAGATAACTACATTTGAAGCCGTAGAATTGGGAGATACTTTACCTAAGGTTGGTTCATCCTTCAAAGAAACTGTGCACAAAAGCAAAAGAATCTTACCTGGAAATGCAAGCATGAGCAATAATGACCTAAGAGAAGAACTTGGAGCCTATGTTGATGAGTGGGAACAAATACACGAAGAAGAAAGAAAGATATATGAAATCATAGCACTCATTGCAAGAAGAGAAAAGAGAGGTAAGGGTAAGTTTGAGGGAAAATTACCTTTGAAATGTTTTTCATGTAACAAGATCAGTCATTTTGTATCTAGATGTCCTACAAGAATTCCAAAGAAAAAACCTATGCTTTTCAAGTCTAAGTTCTCAAAATACAAGGAATATTATTATGCTAGTGAAGGTATATATGATGATGAAGATGGTGAGTATGATGAAATTGGATTTATTGTTAAAGATGATGAACCTATGCATGAATAAAAAGAATTAGTGTCCTGAGTTGAAAAGAAATCTAAATGGGTCATAGATAGTGGTTGTTCACATCATATGACCGGAGATAAAAATAAGTTTGTGAGTTTGAAAATACATGATGGTGGTGTTGTTAGATTTGGTGACAATACTCCTAAACTTATTATTGGAATTGGATCTATTTCCTTGGATGGAAAGACTAACATTGACAATGTATTACTTGTTGATGGATTTAAGCACAATTTGTTAAGTTTTGGAAAGCTAGTGGACAAGGGTTATCAACTAAACTTCATAAATGGACAATGTTCTATAAAGAGAAAAATAGGAGACTTGATAGCATCTGGTACTAAATCCATAGGTAATGTATTTGAATTGAACACATCTGAATCTTCTTGTTTTATTGCAAAGGTTGATGAAAGTTGGTTATAGAACAGAATATTTTGTCATGTTAATTTTAATAACATCGTGAAGGAAAGTATGACAAAAGTAGTAAGAGATCTACCTAGAATTGTAAAGCCATCTAACACTATGTGTAGAGAATGTGTTATTCAGAAAAAGGGACGTTGGATTTGGTGCATACAGATCTATGTGGTCCTACAAGAACAAGATCATACTATGGTGAAAGGTATTTTATAATTTGTGTTAATGGTTTTTCTATAATAATGTGGGTTACATATTTGAGAGAGAAATCTGAAGCATTTGACAGGTTCAAGCTATTCAAAGTGAAAGTTGAGAATGAATTTGGTTTAAAGATGAAATGTTTGAGATCAGATAGAGGAGGGGAGTTCACATCAGAACTATTTAATACATACTGTGAAGAAAATTGAATACATAGACAGACTTCAATTCCTAGAACTCCACAATAGAATGGGATAGAAGAGCGAAGAAACAAAACCATGTTAGATGCTGGAAGGACTATGTTGTTGGAAGGAAATGTGTCACATGTTCATTGGAGGGAAGCAATCAGCAATGTTGTGTATACATTAAACAAAATATAGATTAGAGAAGGTACAAATAAAACTCCTTATGAATTATGGTTTGATCATGCACCTACTATGAAATATTTAAGAATATTTGGTAGTAAATGTTATATCAAGAGAGATGATGAGAGAGGAAAGTTTGATGCTAGAAGTTATGAAGGAATATTTCTTGGTTATTCCACTAAGACTAAAGCATATAAATGTTTCAATCTCAGACTAAGGAAATTGATTGAAAGCGCCAATGTGAGGATAGATGAAAATTTTCAAATTCAGGAAAGAATGTATGATTGTGGTCAGATAATAGAAACAAGATAAGTTGTTGATGAACCTGAAGGACCCTTGATGATTGAAAATGAGACTGAAGAAGAAGAATAGGTCAAGGCTGCTGAAACATTGAAGACACCAAGGTATGTCAAGAAAAACCATCCTGAAGATCAAATTATTGGTGATGCAAGCGAAGGCATGATGAATAGATCTAGAGTTAGAGATGAGATTTGTTTGATTTCTCAAGTTGAACCAAAGATTTCTGATGAAGCATGTAGAGATGAATCTTGGACTAAATCCATGGAAGAAGAACTAGAATAGATAAAGAAAAACAACACTTGGGAATTGGTTCTAAGGCCTAAGAACAAAAATGTGATTGGCACTAAGTGGGTTTTTTGAAACGAGATGGATGAGGAAGGAAAAGTGGTAAGAAAAAAGGCTAGACTAGTATGTAAAGGCTACCCACAAAAAGAAGGCATAGACTATGAAGAAACATTTACACATATTGCTAGATTGGAAACTGTGAGACTATTCCTTGCTTATGCTGCACATAAAATTTTCAAACTGTATCAGATGGATGTGAAGTCAGCATTCTTGAATGGTGATCTAGAGGAAGAAGTGTACATCGAGCAACCTAGTGGTTTTCCTTTGACAGATGATGAAAACATGGTTTGCAGATTGAAGAAGGCACTGTATGGATTGAAACAAGCACCGAGTGCATGGTATGCAAGACTAGATAAACATCTACTTTGTCTTGGTCTTAGAAAAGGTAATGCAGACAGTAATTTGTATTTAAGAACTGATGAAGATGGAATCTTAATTATAGAAGTTTTTGTTGATGATATCATTTTTGGAGGCAATGATAAAATAAGTAGGAAGTTTGCTAAAGAAATGGAGAATGAGTTTGAAATGTAAATGATTGGTGAGATGAAAGTTTTTCTTGGTTTTCAAATTAATCAGAGTAAGAATGGAAATTTTATATCTCAGACCAAGTAACTTAAGGTAATGTTGAAGAAATTTGGAATGGAAGATTGTAAACTTGTTGGTACACCCATGGTAATAGGGAACAAATTGACTAAAAGTGATGAGACTCAAAGTGTTGGGCAGACTAAGTACATATCAATGATTGGTTGTCTACAATATCTAACACACACTAGATCAGGTATTTCCAATGCAGTTGGAATTGTGGCTAGATATCAAACAGATCCTAAAGAGACACATTTTGCTGCTGTGAAAAGAATTGTTAGATATTTGAAAGGAACAGTAGAATATGGATTATGGTATGAAAAATATGATGATTTTACATTGCAGGCTTTTACTGATGCTGATTGGGTAGGTAATGTGGATGAAAGGAATAGTACAAGTGGTAGTGCATTTTTCCTTTGAAAAAGGCTAGTTTTTTGGTTGAGCAAGAAGCAGAACTCTATTACTCAATCTACTATTGAGTCAGAGTATGTGGTTGCTACAATAAAATATACACAAGTTGTTTGGATGAAACAAATTATGAAGAACATTGGAATAATTTTCAAATAACTAGTGATTATCCACAAGTTCTTGATAAGGTTTGGATAAGCATAGATCGATATTGAGAGACAAGAAATTAAACAAATTGGAATTGCTTATAGAGTTTTGTTTAGCATAATGATTCTGCCCACCCATGATAACCATTTAGCTACCCACAAATCTATTTTTCTATCTGTTCTTTCCCCTACCTAATCCCATACTCTCAAGCTTCTAATAATTTTATCCAATGACATTCTTTGGTATAAATAGGGGATCTTTCCCTCCCTAAATCCCACAAATCTAAAATTTATCTTAAGAATTTTATTTTTTTTAATTTTCCTTACTAATGAATTGTCTTGCTTCTTTAGAATATCGTTGTAACACCTTTTTCATTTCAATTAATTTTGATCTATTACCTTTTTGGAATAGCATTGTCAGATCTATAAATTGTTGATGGATAATTCCATGGACTGAACAGGTGACCTTGATGCCATTTAACATTCAAAAATTTTGAGGGCTTTCTATGGATCTTCTAAGCGCTTCCATAATGATTATAAATAAAATGGGTGAAACATGATCCCCTTATCGAATACCCCCATAACATTTAAATAATTCATGTAGAGTAACATTTATCAAAATTGAGAATCTTGAACTAAAAATATAAAAGAACATTAAATTCATCCATGATTTCCAAAAAACAAAATGCTTCAATAATTTTGTATAAGAATTTCCAATCCACTTTATCATATGCCTTTTTATATCTAACTTGAAAGTTGATAATCATACTTGGTTTCTTTGTCTTTTGCACCTAATGTATTGTGTCCTAAGCTATAATAAAACCATCAAATATTGATCTTTAAAGGAACAATCCTATTTGTTCTTCAAATACGATAGTAGGAAGGACCTTCTTTAATCATTTTGCAACTACTTTAGCTAAAAAATTGTATATAGTGTTGCATAAATGGATTAGTCTAAGTTCATATAATTACAATTCTTTCTCCTTCTTTGGTATTAATTCTATGAAGGTTTGTTGATCTCTCTTGATAATATCAATAAATTTATTGTTATCTCAAAATCCTCCATCAATTCTATCCCTAAAATATTCCAGCATTTCAGATAAAAACTTGCAAGAAAATCATTAGGTCCTAGAGCCTTATTTGGTTTTTAAAGTTGTTTAGAAGATAAAGTAATCTCTTATGTTGAGAAATTTTCTATCAATAATTTTTTTTTTGTCTTTTTCCAATAACATCCTTGGGAAATTTCCCAACATCTTTTCTTAAGAAATCTTATATAATCCCTCCCAGTTATTCAAAATTTCATTAAAAGAGGAATTTGACTTCTTTGCAATTTCCTTTGGATTTTCATTCATTATACCATTTCCATCTTTCAATCTATTGATTCTATTTATACTTCTTCTTTGTTTAGTGTTATTTTGGAATTTTTTTTGAGTTTTTATCCATTTCTTCCAACCATGTTTCTCTAAAATTTTCTCTCCAAAATATCTCCTCCTTTAACAAATTTTTCTGATATTCCTTCACCAATTCATTTTCTTTAAAACACCTGTCTAAGTCATTGAATCACCTTCTTGTTAAATTATTTGAGATTTTTTTCTAAAATAATATTTGTTTCAAATATGTTCTTGAAATGCTCCCTATTTATTTTGAGGAGATTATTTTTTATCAACTTTAAGTTAGAAACAAAATTAAACAATTTAGATCCCTCAACTTGAGCTTCTTTACACCACTTATCTATTAAACTAAAAAAATCTTCACTTTTCATCCACATATTTTCAAATTTGAATGGACAATGTAGAGGTTTATCTTCCCTTAAAATGTCTAGTTGAATAGGATAATGGTTTGATATGGAGATTGGAAATAGTCATAATTTAAAGTTGAAGGGAAACAATCTAAAATGTCCTCTAAAGAATATTCTATCTAATCTCCCCACTATGTGACTAAATCATAATCCCCTATTAACCTATGTATATGTTTCATTTTTTTGATCCATTTCCAAAAGATTGTTTTCTACCACCCAATTTCTAAAGTCCAATTGTGGTATCGAATGGGTTTAGCTTAGTTGGTTGAAGCAATAAGTTCTCATTGTGGAGACCCTAGATGAAATCCCAAGAGGGACATCTTTGTGGAATTCTAAGTTGTGACTCTTGGTTTTCCATTGGTTGTATTTATCTCATTGTAAAAAGATGGATTTATAAGTTGTGACTCTTGGTCTTCCTTTGGTTGTTTCTAGTGTGGCTACTCGTAAGGATCTCGTATTTATCTTAGTTTGATGGTTGAATAAAAATTTTGTAATGCTTGAATGAGCATAAGATTTGTAAATGATCTTTAATATAGAAATTTAATATCTTTAATAAAAAATTTGTAATGATTGAATGAGCATAAGATTTAAAATATTAATTTTAGCCCTCATAATTTCAACTTCTTTTTTTGAGGTTAGTATTATCATCAATCAGATTGTTCACCATACCTGTAAAACCTGTAATTCACTCTTTAGTATCCACCAACTTTTGATACTCCCTCATATCCAAATTTTCATGGTAGCCACAATCTTCATTCCCAGACTCTTTCTTTGTTCTTATTTCCTTATTACTCTTCGCAATATCTTCCTCTTGCTTATTATTATCAGCCCTAGGGATTTTGTCCTCATTCTTATCATCTTTTTAATCCTCCCTATTTCACCTTTGTCCTCATCCTCACGGTTCTCCTCTATTTTTTCAATCACATCTTCCTCCTCCAAAGTCAGATCAATTCTCCTCTTGCTGGAGTACTTGTTCTTTTGATTTCTCTTAGCTTTTTCCTTACCTTCCCCACGTTTCCTTTTCTTTGAGTTCTTATTCTCCTCCTTCTTCACTTCTTTAGACTCATTCTCTATTTCTATTTCTTCCTCCTGAATCTTCTTCTTAATCTACTTTTTCCCTTTTTACTTTTTACTCCCCTCCAACATATCATCATCAGTGTCCTTTTCCATTTCAGGTTCTTCAGAAAAGGGATTCTTTTGGGTTTTCTCTATTGATGTGCCCTTTTTATTCATTTTAGGGGTTTTATAACCCTTCGAATCCTCTTCACTTTCTTCATTTTCTTCTTCATACATACTGTCATTCTCATCCCGCTCCATATCTTCCTCATCCTTCGGAATCTTCTTCCCCAAAGGCCTTTCCGTATTTTTATTTTTCAACACCTCATAGATAAGCAACATAAGACCCTAGTGGGATGCATGATCCCCCTTTAGGGTCTTTCTGCAAGCTAGTGATGGTGGCATCTAATGAGCTAAGTAGATAATAGGGCAGACTAACTTTCACCTCATGTCTAAAATGGTTTAGTAACATAATTTTGTGTCCATACGCTCTCGTAAACCTACCATCGAGTGTGACATAACTGATAATGACATAAAGAACATACCTCCAGGGTCTAGATATGTGCTTCAGATTGTGGTAGGAGGCATCAACCTTGACTAGTCTGGCATTTTCTTTCTCAGTTTCTGAAAACATCTCCCATGCTTTATCAGAAATTGTTCTATCTCTATAAAAATTAATACCTTCCATACCCATACTAGTAGCTTCTATAATGATGTCCTCTATAACCTCCATATACTAATCACCCACCAAAATTTTGCCCTCTTTCCAAGTTTTTGTAAAGCTGCTCGTGATAGAAGGGTTATGGCCATGGAGTCTTTCCAGATACATAGCTAGCCCACCATCTTTCAAAATCTTCCAGAATCTTTGGTTTTTTCTCCACTTATTATAGTTAACAGGCTCGACCCTTTTTCTTATTTCTACCCATTTTTCCTTCTGGTTAAAACTTTTTTTTTGTGTGAGGACTACTGGTAATGCCAAAATGAATAGCACACCTCTTTTTCTGTGAAACTAAAAAGATCCAGAAAGCATGGAAAATCCAAATTGCAATCACCATTGGGGTACTTACACCTCTATAGGTAATAAAGACACATCACCTCCGCATAAATGAACATAATCACACTTACCATTTATGATTAGTTTGTTGACAACTCCTCAACTAATCACTATCAAGCAATAATTTGGCTTGAATAGGCACGTCATTTCCATCATTCCACTGCAACACCACATCACTCTTAAAATTTGTGCTGGCCATCCTGTCAGCCGTGTATCATTATTCAAACATTTAATAATATTGAGAGAATCTCCCCCTAGTCCATGAAGCAAGAGTATCATTATTCAAACATTTAATAATGTTGAGGGAATCTCCCTCTAACCACACTTTAGAACAACCTATCTCTTAAGGTAAAATAAGACCTTGAAGAGAAGCATAGGCTTCAGCCTGATGGTTCATTTGATTACCAATGGGGGTGGCTTTAATTCCTTTATAGATACCATTTCTATCTCTAATGACAATGCCACACCTTGCAACCCTCAGATTACCCTTAAAGGAACCATCAAAGCTTATTTTCTACCAGCCCTTAGGGGGCAATCCCATCTAGCATCCTCTTTCTTATCTTTGTTATCCTATTTCTTGAAGTTCCCTTTGATTTTCCATTTGTTGAAAAGGAGGATGTCATTCTCATGTAAGGGTTCTATAACTTTATCATGTAGCAGTAAATTTTCTTTAATGTCTCTCTTAATTTTAAAGAAAACCTCCTTCTCACTTGTCATTTTCTCCCTAAACACTCTATCATTTCTTTCTCTCCAAACCCCCCAACAAACATGAGGAAGAAAAAAATTCCAAACCTTGATAATAGTTTCATTCTTTGAAGGATAGTTCCAAAAGTTAATAAGGCTCTTCAAATCTTTAGGAAAAACCCCCTCTTTATTAAGAATCTGGAGAAAATAATCCCAAATCCTTCTAACATAGGGATAGTGAATGAAGATATGGTCCACACTTTCCTCCTCTTGCTTGCAAAGGTAGCACATGTTCACTAAAGTCATGCCTCTTTTTTTTAACATTATCAATAGTCAAAATTTTATTTTGCATCATAATCCAGAAAAACACATTAATTTTTGGGATAAGATCTTTAATCTAGCTTTTCGCCCATAGAGTCTCATTTAGGTCATTGAAATCCATATGGTAAAGAGAGGAGACAGTTAAATTACCATTAGTGTTGTATTTCCAAATAATCCTATCTTCTTCCTCAATCAGAGTGAAGGAATTGAGAATTTTATTAAGATGACCCAACTTATTATTAATGATAGATAAGTCCTTCTAGTGATCCCTGTCCCAATAGTCTTCCACTTTCCTTCCAAAAATAGTATTGCATTGATTCTCAAACATCCCCCATTCAGGACACTCCCTAAGAGGGGTATGAAGAATCCACTCACCTTCCAAAAAAAGGACCTTGCTCAAATTTCCCACTTTCCATTTGATTCCTTTTTTAATGTTGTCTTTATTTTTCATAATATTTTTCCATATAAAAGATCCCCCCTCCCTTTCCTCATTCATAAAGGCATAAAGATTAGGCCATTCCTTATTATATTTGTTGTCCCATATTAAATTCCACTCTCATTTTGAATTGTAATATCTCCATATAATTTTTGCGAGGAGGTGTTCATTCAAGTGTTTGATTCTTCTTAACCCTAAACCACCTTTTTTGATCAGTCTACACATGTTTTCCCAGGCTATAAGTGCTATCCTTTTCTTTTTATCCATCCCAGTCCACAAAAAAGTTTTTTGAATCTTTTCAATAGCTTCACCAAACTTTTTCGAAATTTTAAAAATGCTTAAAGCATAAAGAGGGAGCCACTGGAGAGTAGCTCTTAGAATCTAGATTTTACCCACTTGACTGATCAACAACCCTTTCCATCCATCAAGTTTACTGTGAAATTTATCGACTAAAAACTCCAAAAAGTATCAGGAGGTTCCAGACAGAGAGGAATACCAAGGTAATTTCTTAGAATAGTCCCTAGATCACATCCAAAAATCCTCATGATCCTCATATTTCTTCTCTCTGGGACATTGAAGAGATAAACAAAACTCTTTCCCCAGTTGATAGTTTGGCCAGAGGCCATCCCATAATTGGTCAAGGGTTTTTTTTATATTACTATCATTTTTAACAGATGTCTCTCCAATAATCATTGATTAATCAACAAACTACTGATGAGAACAAACTTGATTAGTAGAAGAAGGATTTAAACCTTTAATATCTCCTTTCCTCACCTGGTTCTCCATATACCTACTAAGGAATTCAGCCATGAGGATGAAGATGAAAGGAGAAAGGGGATCCGCTTGCCTTAACCCTCTAGTCGACTTGAATAATGTGGTAGGGGACCCAGTGACAAAAACTAAAAAAGGTAGCAGAAGAAATAAGCTAAAAAATGAGATTAGTACACTTTTTATTAAATCCAAACGCCTTTAGAACTTGCACAAGAATCTCCCAGTCGAATCAGTCATAATCTTTAGACATATTCAGTTTGAGAAGAAGACCCTCCTTTCTAGACATCATAAGATAATGAACATTTTCATGAGTAGTAATGATGGAGTCCATGATTTTTCTCCCAGGCACAAACCCATTTTGTTGCAAAGATATCAAGGAAGGGAGGATCACCAAAATCCTAGTAGTCATGACCTAAGAGATAATATTATAGAAAGAGTTGCACATATTGATTGGTCTAAATTGGTCCATCTTATTAGTTCCTTGTTTCTTAGGAATAAGAGCTATAAAATTACCATTCAATTCCTTCAAAAAATTTCTAGTGCCAAAACACTCTTTGACAACATTAATCACAACCTTTTCAATAATGTTCCAGAATAATTGAAAAAAGAACATAGGAAACCCATCCAAACAAGGGGATTTATCTCCCTCAAAAGAGAATATAGCCTTCCTAATTTCAAAATTATAGGGGATAGAATTAAGCCCAACATTATGATTCTCATTGAGAATGTGGGGAATGCACTTTAAAAACTCCCTTTGTTCAACACTATCCAAATCTCTATCTTTTAGCAACAGGTTTTTAAAAAAAATCTTGGCCTCCAATCTAATAGCCTCCTCATCATTAGATATAGTACCACTTATGTTTAGCTTAGAGATCCTATTTTCCATTCTATGCTTTAGAGTTGTCCTAAAGAAGTATTTTTTGTTTCTGTCTCCCTCCATCAAAAAAAATTTTCTCGACCTCTGTCTCCAAAAGGTTTCTTCTTTCACAATAATGTCATGCATTTCAAAAATCTTTTTTTTCTCTTGTTCTCTAGTAATATTAATATAACCATCCTTTTGGATGCTCTCCTGGATGTCCTTAACCTCCATATTGACACTAGCCTTATTTGAGAAAATGTTTCCAAAAGTCTCTTTGTTCCAGGCTTTAATATTATCCTTGACATTTTAAAGATTTTTAGCCAAAATGAACATAGCTATTCCCTTGATATTTATCTTCCACCAATCTTCAACTTTTTGTAAGTGTTGGATGCAAAGTCCACATTCTCTCAAATCTGAAAGGGAAGTTTATTTTCTTTTCAATAGGGTCCGCCAGAAAAGTTATGGGATTATGATTTGATCCCTCTTATATGAGCTGATAAAGAGCATAAATAATGCATGAACCACTCATTAGTGATGAGAGCCTTGTCAAGCCTAACTTGAATAAGATCTTGACCACTTCTTCTATTATTCCATGTATAATCATTTCCATGTAACTCAATATCATGAAGAGAATGGCCATCAACAAAATTCGTAAGATCCATCCTGCTTTCCAGATTTGATTGGCATCCTCCTTTTTTTTCATTTTCTTTTAAGGGAGTATTAAAATCTCCCATAACAATACACTCTTCATTATAGAAGGTATTTCTCAAAGAGGACAACTGGTTCAAAATTACCTCTCTACCTTTTTTATTATTTGGAGCATAAATATTAGTTAAAACCCAAGAAGTGTTATCCTTAATATGCCTAAACCTGATACAAGCCACATTATCACCTTGATAAATAACATCTCCATTTATAATGTCTTCATTCCAGATAGTAACAATACCTCGAGAGGCTCCTTTAGAGTCACCCCCACAGATAGTACCATTCTTGAAAAATCTAAGCTTTTCCACTTTGTCTTTAAGCATTTTAGTTTCTTGAATCAAAAAAAGGTCTAGTCTATTATCCCTAATCATATTCCTAACAATGTCATGTTTATGGGGATTATTCATTCCCCTAATATTCCAAGAAATTATCTTCATACCTTAATAAAGGATCTGACCTCCAGGATCCGCTAGCTTCCATCTAATATTTTTTTCTTGGTCTCCTTAGCTCTCACCTTCTAGTTTGACAGCCTCCTTGGCAAAGATAAAATAGCTCCCACATCCCCATTTCTGTTGCTTCTTGTAGCTACCTTTCTGCTTGGTAACTCTTTATCTTTCTTCTCTTTTTTTCTCTCCATAAATCTCCTTCCCATCTTCCAGGTCACTATGTTCCCTGGAAAGGATTTGGATAATCTCCATTGAATCCCCCCAGTTAGGTGTTTCAATATCATTATATTTTCTATCCCCTTTAGGAGACTTCTTGGAATAGTCAAAGATTTCTTGGCTCAAAACCGTTTCTTGTTGAATTTCCTGCCCTGTTGTTTTCTCTTCCACTATGAGAGTGTTAGTTTCTAATCTTTCTTCCTTTTTTTGATCCTCATCATCACCATTATGGTCTTCCTTTCCTTCCCCTACAATGATCCCTTTTCCTACTTCCTGGATCTCCCCTTCTTCCACTTGGACTGCCTCTTTTTCCTGGTTTTGCTCCATGTTTTTACTTCACTCTAAGTCCCCATTATATGAGGGATCTTCTTTCACAGTTTTAGATGTCACTATATTCCCCATAGATACCATTATAACAGTGTTGGATTTCACAACATTTTCCATGTTATTTTTGATTCTACCTTCCTTTGACATCTCTCTTCCATCGTTGGTAATCCTTCCTACATGGACCCATTTCTTAGTGTTTCTTTGGATTACTTTTGTCGGAGACTTCTTAGCCTAATGTCCAGATTTCTTACAGTGAAAACATGCAAAAGGGATAGTTTCATATTCAATAGCTTGCTCCCATGAACCCAGTTTAGAGTGTACATTTATTTTATTTGGCATATCAGTTTCTTGTGTTATACCAACATAAATCCTAGCATACGTAAGTCTTCTCCTTGAGGCTGTAACATTATCTATTTATATAAGTTCTCCAAAGGAGTTAGCAATCCTTTCAAATATATCTTCTAGCCAATATTAAAGAGAAGGGCCATGAAGCTTAATCCAAACAGGGACTTGGCTGACATATTCCTCCTCGAAGACCAGATTGGGATGCCATTTTTGGACGATGAGAGTATTTTTACTAATCATCCAAGGCCCATTACATAGTATTTTCATTCTATCTTCATCACAGGAGAAAAAAAAAAGGACAAGAAACCTTTTTCCATTGCCACCACATCCACCTACGCTTTCAGATCCCATTTCTAGGATACAAAGGCCCTTACCACTTCAATATTAGGTCTAACCCCCAAAAATATTCCAACCAAGGAGTTATTCATTCTTGCTATTGAATAGTCAATAACCTGGTCTGGAATATCAATTGCAAAGCTACCACATGAAGGTTTTGAAATATTCTTAACCGGTGTTAAACATGATTTACCTGAGGGTTTAACACCAAAAAAGGAAGCCCATTTGCTACTAGGCTTCTATTTTTCCTTACATGTGTTTGGTTAAATAAGTGGAGTACCATTCATCACTTGCCAATTATGCTTTCCTCCCATGCATTGAAAATATATTTTTCTTAGGTTCCATATTACAGCTAGACCTCATGATGTTCTAATTTCTTCCATAATCTCTATCTCCGTAAATCCTAATGTTTTCTTAAACTTATTCCATTGTTCTGCATTCGGTTTGGTCTCTTTAAGAATTATAATTTAAGCTCTACAAGAAAAATGTAGTGTTTATCATTTGATGTTTTGCTGGGTACCCATAACATTACATGATAGGATTCTTAAAGCCCTTTGGGAAACACCTTCCCCTTCCCTACATTAGGACAATGATTTCCTTCCCTTAGATCTTTCTTTAGATTATTATCACAATCTAGCCTTTCCTTTGTTGAATTTGATTTCCATGTTTCCAAGAGAATTTTTTTTGTGTCCTCCCTTGTTTATTTATCATTTTTTCTCTTCCTCATTTGATCTTGTTTCCTCCTCCATCCTATTCATTTCAAATTTACTTTCAATAAATGAATTTTTTTTCTCATATACCTCCTTGCTACCCTCCTTCTTTGGATATGTTAGACCAAAAAATGACCACATACTACATCTAATTCCATTTATAAGTTCCCTTATCCCCCCCTAAGCATTGAGTATTCTTGTTTATTGAATATTTTTCCTTTTTTTCATGTATGATTCCATTTAGCCCTTTTTCATCCATATTTAAAGGCAGTAAACCTCCTATTACCAAATTACCTTTTTCCAATCCTTTCGTAATCTTGTGTAGATATAGATATCTTATACTATTAAAAATACCATAATGATAAGTTCTATTCTTGTTTGACTCCATCTCCCGATTCTTTTTATTAGAAATTTCTTGTAGGATTTCATTTATTAAATTTTCCATTTTTCTATTAAATATAGGACAATCTTATTACATAAAATGTTTACATTTTCAAGGTGCTCACAATTTTATCAAGAGAACATATAGTATGTTAATCTACCACCTAAAAACACTATTAACCAAAAAATATGATCTAAAAAAGCTTGTAGATCATACAAAATAACCACATATCCCCTCTATTACCAAAAAAAGGATTTACAAAAAACACTAATTTTTCACTTGACCAAAACTAGGGAACATTGGTTGTTTTGGCATTTCTATTTCTACTATATGCAGATTTAATTTTGTTGCACCTACTGATATTGTTGATGGTAATGGTATCAATATTTCAAGTAGCCCAGTTACTACTACTGCCATTTATTTCTATCTCTTTCTTCTTTTCTCTTCTTGTTCACCCAAAAGGTTAGCCAACTCCTCCACGAATGGGTTTCTTACCTATATTCTCCTTGTTCGAGTGAAGATATGAACCATGCTATGTTGGGTTAACAAATTTTACATTTCTTCATAATTTATCTTCTTATTTTTCTTTCTAATTACTTTATCATCTTCTATATTCTTTCTATTTTTTGGCATTGACCTTGAATCTTCAAGATTTTATTTTTCCATTAGTCTAATCAATTTGCTTCACCCTAAGCTTAACCTTCTAGTTTCTATTGAATATTGGTTATCCTCCTAGGGAAAAAACTCAACTTGTTTCTTTTTGAAGCTTCCTAGAGGCTCGCTCCTCTTCGCTTAGATCAAAGTTACTTTGATCTCCTTAATATTTAATTATTCTAATAGTGGTACGACAACTACTGTCCCACTCACATTACTCTCTAATTGATGTATTTGTGCTTCCTCCAATAATACCTAGACTATGATTTATTCTATAAATTTGTTTTGTGCTTCTTCAAGACACTTCTAAAAAAAAAAAGATCTCCATTTCTTGTAATTAGATTTATTTTCTTACAATCCCTTCCCCCATCTCAACCTTTCCTTCTTTTATTATCCCTTCCAACTGGTTCTCCACCCTTCTTATGGCTCCATCAACATTATTTCTCCTAACTCTTTCTCTTACTATTCCTTTCCATGTCTCAACCATTTTTGTTGTTGCCTTCTCTATCAGAATCTCCACCCTTCTTTTGATTCCATTAGCTTTATCCCCCTCCATTATCCATACTTACCTCACTATCTAGTATTACCCTTTTGTTTCTTATTTTTTTTGTTTCTCCATTCCTTATGTATCTTGTTTGTGCCCATAGGAAAACCAACCCTATCATTTCAAGTAGTTTTGATTTAAGCTCAACCCATATCTAGATATTCGCCTATAATATTGATCACATAAAATCATCTATTTTTTTAATCTAGATATTCTATTTTTGATAAAAAAAAAGGGGGTATGTAAAGGGATAAATAATAGATGATTTTGAAGATTTTATTTAAGCTCACCCCATATGCTTGTAGATTATACAAAATAACCACATATCCTAAAATAATCCAAAATATTACTTCTCTACAACCTATTTTATATTTTCCTATCAATAGAGGGTTGATATTCTCTTGTAATATTGGTTGGATAAAATCATCTATTTTTTTATCCCTTTACATAACTTTCTTTTAGTCATCCTTCACTAGATAACAAGTAACCAGTGTCATTATTATACTGATAATAAAGGATCCAAAATAATTTGGAAAAAAGAATTGGATATATTCCTTTGAAATGAAATTCTATTCATTTTTTTCTAAGTTCTTAGTCTTACCTGCTCATTCTTCTACTTCTAGGAATAAAGCATGACTTTCTATTTTCCTTAGTGTCTGTTGGTCACTGTTACATGGGTAAAAATCTATAAGATTTACCTCTAGTAACCCTTGATGCCTAATTCTATTTCTAGATTGACATCCACAACACATCTATTGATGATCCTCATTTTCCACCTCCTCCTAATCATATTGAATGTGTCGAATCTGTTCCCCATGTTTATATAGAACCTTAAAAGAAGAGGGAAATTTTTTTTGCATTTCCATTAAGACACAAATTCTAGGGCAAAGATTTAGGCTTCTACATATCTATAGGATCACACTTTAAAAAGCTTCCTAGTTTGTTTGCTATAATTTTAATAATTTCTAGATTGCTATATTCTAAATGAAAATATTGAAATATTATCCAAGAAGGAATGAATCTAATGTTTTGATCTCCCACTTTGAAATTATGGGTCCACCATTGCATACGAAGACCAGAGTTTTTATAAAACCAACATATATGTCTATAGATATTATCCTTGTCCTCTTTTGTAATAGAAACATCTACAAGAAAAACCTTGAGAATTGCCTAATAATGCTAACTCATCTATATTATTCAAATTATCTTTGATCCAACTTCTCAAATCTACAAAAGATAAAGATATCTTCCAAAACATACATATTACGAAAAGTT
>MU228400.1:1517587-1528343 GCA_018584345.1 Thuja plicata | reverse complement strand
CCCCCCCCCCTCTCTCAGTTATTACTAACACTCCATAACTTCTCATCTTTTCAATCTAGCAGGAACTGTACCTTGGTACCTTCTCACGCAATCCCCCCTCTTTTTTAGCAAAACTGCCATCTCCTCTTGCGGAAGGCTAGGCTCAATGAAGAGGGATTTTAATAGCATTGGTAATCGCCATTCATCTGATTCATTTGGCGATGAGTCATTCATAGCTTAAGGTAGCTTACGGGTACTATATGCAATGAAAATCCCTGCAACTGTACAACAAGTCAAAACATGCATATACAAGATATAACGATAAATTTAAAGCATGAAAAGATCTTGAAGTACAACCAACTTTTTCACTACAACCTCCGACGAGCTAAAACAAGTGCACCCAAGACTTGTATGATTTGCTGTTAGAGATTTTGTGGGTGTGCTCTCCTAACACAATGCAATAAATCCCACTATGATAGATGCAAAATGATGAAGATTTGAGCACAAGTATGTGGAACTTGCACCAAATCTCTCAAATAATGAATGCAAAATGCAAAATCTATACTAAGAATGCAAATGCAAAAGATTAACAACTAGATTGTGATGAAAATTAAACTAATGATGAACATGCAAGATTTCAAACTAAACTATGAAAATGAATCTAGACTATCATGCAAAAGAATGAAATCTAAACTACGTGCTCAAGTGCTCAAGTGTTCTAATGTGCAAGAATGCAAGAATGCTCAATTCATTAACTAGTTTCAAAATGAGGAGTGAGGCCTCATTTTATGGATTTGCTTATGAAAATGGAGGGCTAGGATTAAGTGGTGGAAAATGGGTTGCTGAGATTGAGGGTTAGGTAGGGTTTTGGTGAGAGTGAAGGAGATTAAGAGGCAAAAGGAATGAGTGGCTAGGATTAAGAGGTTAAAGAGAGAGGAGTTGACTTTTGAACTAAAAGCCAAATGAAGAGACAAGTGACAAGTGTCACAAGCTCATAATTTTGGAGTTGATCCATGAGAATGCACATGATTGGCTAGAGAAGGATTAATGAATTTAGAAAATAAACAAAAATGTTTATTTAATAAATATAGGAAAAGCTCAAAATTAAATAAACAAAATTTATTTAATTTAAAAGAGAAAAGGGTAAATGAATTATCTAAATAAATAATAATATTTATTTAAATAATAGAGGAAAAAGGCTTAACATTAAATAAATAAAATTTATTTCATTTTAAAAGGCTAAGTGAATTAATTAAATTAATAATTTAACTAATAGAGGGATTAAGACATTTTTTGATGTCTACAGGTACAATGTAAGAGAGGCGTTGATTCTCTACCAAGTATTCTCATCTAAGCAAGTCAGCGAGTTAGATTCTGTTTTAAGAAAGCTAGGGAGTTTCTTTGTCAGGGTGGTTGGTAGCATTTTATTTTTCTCCTCCGCTCTCTCGTTGTATTGTAAGCAACAACAAGATGGATACTCCTATTAAATTCGGTGTGGATGTAGATCAAATTGCTTTCGATATGCCTGTCACTTTCAATCATCTCACAGAAGTGTGTATCTGCCATCATCCCCTGGTTTTTCACGTGGTGAGGAAGGTATTGGGATTCAATTTTTTAAATACAAATCACAGATTTAGGGCCCTTTCTAATATTTGTGCAGGCTTCCTTGCAAGTATTTTAGTAGTCGGGGCCTCTAAATTTTTTGCGGAAGATATGTGTGATAGGTTGTTTTATGGAAAAAAATTTGTGGACCTTCACAATGTTGTTCTAAACATTGATTCAGACCTGACTACCCCCTTTCCATGGGACCAAGCTACGACCATGACTGTAGGGCAACCTTTCCCTGGATTTGCAATTGGAGCAAGAAATTTTTTTTATGCTGGTCCTCCTCATCATCATTTCATTCTTTCAGGATGGGAATGGGAGGACCACCATTTGCACCTAATGATGATGCAAAGAGGATTAAATTTCCTCTCCAAGTTCTTGGGCATAGAGGATGGGCTATTTGCTCCATTTGGGGATTATATTCATGAAAATCTTCCATGGGTCCATCAATTCAAGTATGATGAGAAACTAGACAGGCTCGGTAGCCCAGTATCATCAGATACTTACGTTGGTGGTGAAGAGATGGAGAAAGATTCAGATGAAGAAGAGGATTCTGAGAAGGAGATAGTGGATGAAATTGAAGAAGAAAATGTAATGGATGTGGCTGCGGTGGAGGACTCCGAGCTTGTGGAGGTCTCTCCGAAGGATGATTCAGCGAATGGCAACATGGACACTCAACTGGATGCTAGCTCCAAGTCAAACTCCATGCCCAACACTGAAAATGATACCACCTCTCCCTCTAATTGAGTTTCCAAAGATAAGTTAATTTTAGGATAGACTATAACCCAAATTTTTGTTGTTAATTGTTAAACCTTTGTTTATGTTCTTTTGCTTATGGTTAACTTTGGATGAGCCTAGGTGCTCTGGATTCAGGGTTCCCAATACTCTCGATTGGATTGGGTTATGAACCAAGAACTTATTATCTTTTATGTTTTATGCTTTACTGTTTTACTGCTTTCATAATATTAAAGATCAAAAAAAAATGTTGCACCTTTTCAATCCAATTATTCTATTTATTAATAAAGATTGGTCATCCCATAAACCTATTCTTCCAATCCAACTATTCTATTTATTAAAATTGATTTGTAACCCATAAAACTGTTCAAAAACCTTGGAGCCCTTGCAGACATTGTTTAGATAGCCTCAGTTTGGACGTAACCTTACTTCAAAAACTGTGCCGATCTCTTCTAGAGTGGCCCCTAAGTTTGGACAAATTTGACAAATTTCTCGATTAAATCTATAATCTCTATAAGATTAATAAGGTGTATAATAAGAGGTATGTTTGGGATGGTTGGTCTGATGAATAATGTTACATGCAGACAAGGATTCTAGGATTTATTTTTTAATTTGTATGCAATGTGCTCATCTCTTCTCGATTAAATCTCTAAAGAATAGAGGGCGATTCAACTCTATCAATTGGATTGGATTAGAATTTCTTCACAACATTTTTCTTCAGAAAACAAAAAACAATCGTAAAGAGAATGAAATTGTTTTGCGTGGCATTGGTAGTGGGCATGGAAGAGGCAGAAATTGTTGGTCCCTACCCAGGCTCTTTTCACTGCAATAACGACCTTTATTGTATCTGTCCTTTTGGTGAAATGGTATGATGCAAAAGCGAAATGTTTGGTGATGGACTGGGTATTTGTTGTTAATCCCTTTATTTTCTACTATGGGACTTTGTTCTTAATCTTACCACAGAGAAACACTTGAACTTATCAAAATAAATAATCTATTATGCTTTAGATATATGCAAAAATTATATTATTATTATCATAATTTAATCATGTTTTATATGGTGGGAGTCATTAGATTGTGAAGTTATGATGTGCTTGGTTGCAATAATGTAATAAAACTTGTGTAATACGGTAAAGATTTCTGTAATTATTTATATTGTAGAACCTTTGTGTAATGTAAGATTGTTTAATATTGTATAAACTATTCAGGATAAGGAAAACAAATGTCAATAGTTATGAATGTATTGCATTTTTTGATTGTGAGCATCTATGATTATCTAAATAAACTTTAGGCTCTACTCAATTATAGAATCATCTTAGATACAAGGGTGATCGTCACTTTATTGGAGGTAGTCTTTTGTTTCTTAGAATGAGCATAGATCAAATTAAGATTATTATCTTTTATTATGTATTATCATAAATAGAATGGAAGCGGTTATCTTTTATTGTGTATTATCTTGTTTTCTTAGAATGATAATAGATAAAAGTGAGAAAGGTGACTTTACACTCAACCCAAGTTATGCTAACAAAATTCCTAATACCTTTATTATATCTATAGTGTGGTTGAGGTAGAGGAGGCTAGCTCCTAGGTAGTGGTGGGTTGGAAGGTTTGCTTTGCACACACCACTTAACCATAGCTGATATATTTCATGATAGTTTTAAAATGTTTTGTTCCTAAACTCTAACTCTACATGATTGATGTGCATCTAAAGAAACCCCTCTTTTATATATATATATATATATATATATTCTTGAGTTACAAAAAAGAGTTTTAGTAAATCGTAGTTAGATTTTCTGATATATATATATATAGAACATAGATATATCATATTCTAACAGTCAATTCATAAGAAAAGTGAAATTATAAGGTGCATAATCTGATTTCAATATTTTATGTTCCTGTGTGTGTGTGTGTGTGTGTGTGTAAATCAAAATATGAGGGGTTTAAATAAATTTTCTTGTCACTCCGTAGAAAAGAACGGAAAGTAAAACATGCATATTGATTTTAATGATATACTTACCTCTTTGATAAATAACCTCTTGGTACGTAGAATATGCCTGGAATTGGCATTATCTAAGTCCCAGTTTTGTTTCTTCCATATTTGTGTCCATCCAAAAAAACTAGAATTGGAATTTTGAAATTTCAATTTTGCCCCAAAATGGGCGTATGAATCTTCCACCCAAATAGGTGGAATTGGAATTTTGAATTCCAATTCCAATTTTTATAAAACCAAATTTAATATTTCGTCGGATCCGTGACTTCTCAAGACCTTCATTCCGAAACACATTGGTATATTATATTGCTATATACACACATGTGTGTGTATATGTGTGTGCATGTTATATACACACATGTGTATATACTCACATGCACATACATGTGTGTATATATATGTATGTGTGTATATGTGTGTGTATATATATGTATGTGTGTATATGTGTGTGCATGTATGTATATATATTCAAATAAATTAAGAAATAAACAATTAAAAATCTTTATGCATCTTCTCAATCATCTTCCACGTGAACCAAACAAGGCCAGCCCATATTCTGAAAGATAAGTATCTTCCTGAATTGCAGCATCTTCCAGAATTGATTATCCAGCATTCGGTATTCCAGCACCCAAATAGGTGCAAGTAAGGGGAGCGGTGGGGGGGGATGAGAATGGTTAGAAAGGGAGAGTGGCCTTTAAGTAGGGGAAAAAGATGAGCTCCTTACAAAATGGCATTAGAACTCGTTTTCTTGAAAAACAAAAAAGAAAGAAGGAAGCATTTGGTTTTTTGGGTGAATTGGAAGAGGATCTCTGGTTTTTGGGTAACTTGGTGTAAGTTATTGGGTGTGTGTCCTTGGGAAAAGAAGCGAAAATAAAAAGAAAGGAAAGGGACTTCGGATAACCACCTTTTGACTGAAACAAGCATTGGACTACCATGTTCCTCCAATAAATCCATTCCTTTACTTTAGATACAAAAAATAAATACTCTATTTTTACTTTCAATTGACTTCTAAGAATGGATATATCTACGATGAGATCTCTCTCCACCACCAGTATGTGCTTTTGGTGTGATAGGTCAAATCTACATGGTATCATAGCGCGGCTCGTTGGCTCAAGTCTCTCAAGCCCGCATAGTCGGCCTCTTTCTACCACCAGTACGTACTTTTAGTATGATGGTCTAATCTACCGTTCATATGTTTATGTTCAATGTTGATTCTTGGTATAAGTTGCATAGGAATTATTAATAGTCCTCTCCTTAGTCTCAAAACTTTCATTCTGGTAGCTTTGGAACACATAATCTCTGTAGCAAAATTATTTTTACAAATTGCTGCTCATACCTTACCACGCTAGCTCTGCATGCTTGGGTTTTGGGAAATTTAATGAGGAATTAACAATGAATTTACCTATAAGTACGTTGTTTTCTTTTAGCATAGACATTTTTATCTTACTTCGTTTTGGCACTCTATTGAAATGTTTGGGAAATTATTAGACAAAATTAAGATTTTCTGGGTAGCACTGGTGCTTGTACTCTTTTTCTTTAGCGGCATTGAACGTTATTATTTTTTTTGGGCTGCAAGGCATAGCTTTTCTCTCGGTTTGTAGAAATCTTTGAGTTATCGGTAGGCGTGCTTTCCATATATTTTTCTTTTATCAGATCCAAAGAAAAATCTATGACAGTATGTGAAGATTATTAATACAGAGGAAATCATAATCCTCATCATTTTTTCAAAAAAAATAAAAGAAAAGTCCGGTGCTGTGTCTAAGATTTATCTGTGAAGTATTATGTGTTTCTCGTTGTTCATCCTTTCTTCCGCTATGGAATTGGTGAATACTATGTATCCAGCTCGGTATCCAATCCAGGCTTTTTCTGCGTTCTTTTCCATCAATTTGGAGAGTTGTACGACTTAAAATATACCGAAGGAACGTCTCAATGCTGTGGTTGCAATGTAGGAAAACATACACTACCATCTTCATTCTTGAACTGCTTGAATTTGGGAAGAAAATGACTTTCATTGAATGCTGGAACAATTTATTTTATTTTTCTTTTTACAAGTTCATTACTCTACGTCTCCTTGTCAATGTCAAGCCATAATCATTTTGGCTAGGGTAATATTTACTGTTCTCTTTCATCATTTTATATTTACTAGGTAACGTCTCTTCAGTATATTTACTGTTCTCTTTCGTCATGTTTTGGAATGAGCGATTTGGGAAATTGGGCAAAAGTTTATTTTAAAGTCAGGAAACCATTCGGTAGAATTGATTCCCAGATTTTGATATGACATTTAGCGCAATTGTTTCTTATACATATACATCCTCGGTCCATGCGTTCTCAAAACCATACATGTTTTAAAAGTTGGGTATACAACACTAATTATTTTCTGCAACACATACTTTTGATTATTTTTGGTTCTTATTATATACCAGCAAGTTATAACGTATTCAGCCAGACTTAATTAAATGGTGAGTTGAGATTAAGAGTGTCGAATGTAAGCCAAAAAGTGTAACTTTCTGCTAAACATTAAGGGTATTTTCAACCAAAATTTGAGAACTGTGTTGTTGCAACCAAATTTTGCTACTCTTTTTGGACAGTAGGAAATCTTAGCTTTGCATTTTTCATGTAGGCTTGAATTTAATTCCTCTATATGGTCCAAGATGAATCTCATGGGAAATTTTTATTAAATTGTTGATTGCACTCAAACCCCAGAACTAGAAAACTGAGCAATTTTCTTTATTTTTCTATTGAAATGATTCAAATAATTTCCAACTTTGTACTTTGTGTATTATACGGCCCTTGTATACAAAGGAGTGGGTACTTGTCAATCTTTAAACCAGATTTTTATATGGGAAATTATATGCAATATGAATGCAGTTAGTAAATTGTCTAAAATGTTTTATAGTCCTTAACACAAATATAATATGGGAGGGGTGCTAAATGTGGAATAGTTAGGAATGGGTAAAAATGTTGTACTAAATTGTCTAAAATGTTTTATTTTCCTTAATACGAATATAATATGGGAGGGGTGCTAAATGTGGAATGATTAGGGAAGGGTAAAAATGTTGTACTTTTACCTGCCAGCAGAAATATGGTGTTTAAATGCTTTGGCCATTTACATATGTTTCCTTAAATACGTCGATTATGTCTCATCTCCGTACCACATCCATGATTATGTTCTACTTTAGGCATATGTGCTTGTAGTTAGTTTCATAGCTAGACTAGATCCATCTGATCCACTGGTTCCAGGTTGCTAGGCTTCTCGGGCAAGGTTGGCACATTCTTCATGTCAGAAAGAACCCAAGGGGAGCTAGCCACTCTATGGTAGGGCAGAAAAAGTGTCTGAGCCACACTCCTATCTTGAGATAACAGATGGACAGATAGTCGATGACTTAGGAGATAGGGACATGTAGATGGACAGACGTCCGATGGCATATATGTTCATGTATGATGACCTACCTTCATGGTCTTGAACCTTATTGATGTACTCATTGATCTATGTTTTACTTGATGTCCAATGTGCAGGTTGACATCCTTTATTGCTCTTATGTATCATTTTAAGTAATAATGTATCCTCATGATGTATTGATGCTCAATGTGTAGCTCAAATTCTTAATTTATTTTATCATACCCGTTGTATTTTGTGTAGTGACTTTAGGTGTGCGATAGTTTTGTCGACATTACTTATTGAATTCATTGATGCACATTTCCTTATTCGACAAGTAGGTCGAATTCATATATAATTTTCTTATGTATGGAATGGAATTAATTAGTTGAGTAGTCTATGTGTTAAATTTACTTTGACTTTTATATTCGACTTCCATATTTCTTGCTAATTGCTTATGTTGAATGTTATAGCAAATGCAGTCCTTAAAATTAAGATATGTGCAATGACTCTATCTAGGATCTTTACTGAAATATCAATGTCGCCCTTTTATGGTGGTTCTATTAAATAACTATAACAAAATCTATATGTGAAAATTCATTTCTAATTATTCTGATGTTGATGGAGGTCACTAGAGGTCTATTATGAATGAAAGATAAAATATAAAATTATTTATTTAGATTATAGTGTAAAATATTACAACCATTCACATATCTATGAGTTAATGAAACAATTTATTATGTCTTAACCTCCTTTTATGATGCTTGATCTAGTGGGGTAATCACTTAGTCTCAACTCAAAAATTTCCAGGTTATGGGAGTGGGAATATTCTCTAGTCCTTCTATTCATTTAATAAGCATACAAAAAGGGAGATGGAGTAGGATTTTCTTGTTTTTGTTTCCTTTTGTCCCTAGATTTAAGAGGAAAGAGGCATGAGAATGAAAAAATTTAGGATATTTATCTAGAAGGCAAGTTAGATCTCTTCTAGAGTGACCCCTAAGTTTTTGACAAAATTGACAAATTTCTCAATTAAATCTCCGAAGAAGAAGAAATGTTTGGGATGGATAGTTTGATGAATAATATTACATACAAACAAGGATTCTAGGATTTATTTTTTTATGTGTACGCAATGTGTTGATCTCTTCTCAATTGAATATCTGAAGAATAGAGGTAGATTCCACTCTATAAATTTGATTGGATTAGAATTTCTTCACAACAATTTTCTTCAGAAAACAAAACAAAATGGCAAAGACAATGAAATATTTTTGTGGGGTGATAATAATGGCATTGTTAGAGGGCATAGCATCAATAGAGGTAGAATATGTTGGTCCTTGTGCAGGCCCTCTTCGCTATGACAGTGATTTCTACTGTATGGATCATTTTGATGACTTGGTATGCTACCAAATTGAAATTTGTTGTGATGGAGTGGGACTTTGTTGTTAATCCCTTTATATTCTGCAATGAGACTTTGGTCTTAATCTTATCATAGAGAAACATTGGAACTTCTCAAAATAAATAATCTATTTTTGTTTGTATATATGCAAAGATTATATTATTACTATCATAATTTAATCATGTTTTATATGGTGGGAGTTATTAGATTGTGAAGCTAAGATGTGCTCAGTTTCTATAATGCCACAAAACTTGTATAATACAGTAAAGATTAATGTAATTATATTTTAAAAACTTTTTGTAATGTAAGTTACTTATATTAGATTGTTTAATATTGTATAAATTATTCAAGCTAAGGAAATCAAATATTTATAGCTATGAATCTATCACATCTTTTATTGTGAGCGTCAATGTTTATCTAAATAAACTTTAGGCTCTACTTAATTATAGAATCATCGTAGATACAAGGGAGATTGTCACTTTATTGCGCGTAGTCTCTTGTTTCTTAGAATGAGCATAGAGATTATTATCTTTTATTATGTTGTGTCATGTTTTCTTAGAATCATTAAATTTATAAAATGCAGATTTCTATCTTTTGTTGTGTAGTATGATTTTTTCTTACAATGATCATAAATAAAAGGGAGGTGGTTATCTTTTATTATGTATTATCTTGTTTTCTTAGAATGATAATAGATAAAAGCGAGAAAGGTGACTTTAGACTCAACCAAAGTTATGCTACCAAAATTCATGAGACCTTTATCCGAGTGGATGATGAATGTTAGATTCTCTTCAAACGAAAGAAGTGACCATAAGAGGTGAATTAGAGAAGTTAAGTATTGATGCATAAATTAATAGTTGTTGTTAGAGTAAGGTGTTATTGTCCATAATTGGCTTATATGGTAATCTAGAAGTGGGTTTTGTCATAAGACCCCAACTAAGTATTTGTTAACATACCTTTGAGGGTCATTCTATTAAAGCACTATAACAAAAATTTATATGTGAAATTTCATTTCTAATTATTCATATGTTTATGGAGGTCATTAGAGAACTATTACGAATGAAATATAAAACATAAAGTTATTTATTTATGGGTAAAAGTACAAACCTGTGTCACACTTTTATAAAGGAAAAGGATGACAACATTCAAATTTTTAAACTTTAACAACATAAAAGTGGCATTTGTGTTTAGAATTTGAAGATGATGTAAACTAATGAAATGTGTAAAATTTGATGATGTTTAAGCTTATAATTTTTTTTTTAAATTTTGAACAAAAATTGACATAGTTTTTTAATTTTCGAAGTCCATTTTTTTATTCCTGAAATATGCTGAAAATCTAGGGTCTAGTCCGCCTTAAAAAACTATATGCAAATAATATTTTTTTCCTCTAATTCCATAATATGTTTTAGATGACATGTATAGCTAATGCATAAAAAAACAAAGATTAGATTTTGTTATATGTTTTGTCTGTTATAACTATCCAAAGTCGGTGTTACCTGAAATGAACAGTTTTTAGTTCGCGTTCAATTTTCCCTATCAAATCTACACCAATAAAAAAAAAATTACATATTCTTGAAGAGGACTCTCTCCTCTAGTGTTAAATATAAAGTTTTAATTTTTCTAACATGATTTGTTATTTTTAATATTTTTTGAATGAGCGTGTTCTTAAATGTTAAAA
>MU228400.1:1503924-1514647 GCA_018584345.1 Thuja plicata | reverse complement strand
CTAGAAGAAGATACAGTGGTAAGTAAAATTCTAAGAACCTTACTGCCTACTTATGCTATTAGAGTATCTGCCATTCAAGAAATGAGAGCAGTAGCAAATAGAAATGTTACTCTAGATAGTTTAATTGTAAGAATGATTTCATTTGAGATGAATAACTTTGATAATAGTGTCTTACCAAACATAGAGTCTGCATTTAAAGCTTCTATGAGAAAAAGTAAATCAAGTCACAAAAACACTATGGGAAAATATAGTGATAGTGAAAGTGAAGAAGATGATCTTGATGAAATAGAAGCACTTATGGCTAGAAGAATGCAGTGAGGCAAAGGTAAATACAAAGGCAAGTTACCACTTGTATGTTTTAATTGCAAAGAGATTGGACACTTTGCTGCAAGATGTACTAACAGAAGAAAAGAAGACAGAAGTAATGACAGATCTTTTGAGAAGAAGTTTGATAGAGGTGATTACAGAAGCTACCGACAATCAGAAAGAAGAGATACCCGAGACTATAAGGACAAAGGAAAGAAGGTTAGCTACCTAGAAAAATACAAGGATTATGATACTGACACCGAATCTGATGAAGACATTGAGATGGTGTTTGTGGTTGTAAAGGATGATTCAGATGATGATGATGATGAAAGGTATGTAGAAATAGCTCTCATATTTAAAATTATCAAAAATGATGTTTGGACCATAGATAGTGGTTGCACTCATCACATGACCGATGATAAGCAAAAGTTTGAGACTTTTGAATACTACAAGGGTGGATCAGTAAGAATGGGAAATGACACACCTTGTCCAATTGAAGGTAGAGGAACAATAATGTTGAATAAATAGATAAAATGTGAAAATGATTACAGGGTAAATGGATTGCTTACTGGGTAAATGGATTGAATTATAATTTATTGAGTGTTTCTCAGTTAAATAGTTCAGGTCACAAAGTAGCATTTAAAAATAAGAAGGCAAAGATCTTCAACAAATCTAGAAATCTGGTTGGTACTGGTGAGAAGACAAAAGGTAACTTATTCTATCTGAATGATACTGACTCCACTTGTTTGATTGATACAAACGAAGACATATGGTTGTGGCACAAAAGAATGTGTCATGTGAACTTTAACAAAATGATAAAAATTAGCAAAAAGAGAAATGTTAAAGGCTTACCGACAATGACCAAGCCCGACAACATCATGTGTAAAAACTGTCAAAAAGGTAAAATGACAAAGTCTAGTTTCAAAAGCAAGACCCATACATCTGATGCAATTCTAGAATTAGTCCATACTGATTTATGTGGATCCATGAGGAAAAAGAGTTATTATGGAGATAGATATGTTATTCTCTTTGTTGATGATTACTCTAGAATGATAACAGTTATGTTTCTAAAAAATAAATCAGAAGCATTTAATATGTTTAAATGGTATAAGTCTTTGGTAGAGAAACAAAGTGGTAAGGATCTAAAATGTTTGAGATCAGATAGAGGAGGTGAGTTTATATCAGATGAATTCACTAACTTTTGTAATGAGCATGGTATAAAAAGACAGGTTTCTGCACCAAGAACACCACAGCAAAATGGGATTACTGAGAGAAGGAACAGATCAATAGTTGATTGTGCAAGAACACTAATGATAGAGAAAGGAATCACCCAAATCTTCTGGAGGGAAGCTATCAATACTATTTTTTACACACTGAACAGAGTACAACTGAAGAAAGACACCAGGAAGACACCTTATGAGCTATGGTATGGATACACACCCAATGTGAGCTATTTCAAAATTTTTGGCAATCAATATTATATCTTAAAAGATGATAGAAATGGAAAAATTGACTCCAAGAGTGATGAAGGAATTTTTCTAGGGTATTCTACCAAGAGCAAGGCTTACAAATGTCTGAACAAAGCCTCTAACAAAATTATTGAAAGTGCAAATGTAAACATAGATGAATTTGCTGAGAAGAATGAACATGAAAGCACTAAAGAACCAAAGGACTACAATAAGTTCACTTATAATGAGGAACCTAACACTCTACCTTAGCAACAATGTAGAGCCCCTGAGATTCAAATCATTTCTCCTGAGCATCAGGCTACAAATATCGATGGTTAGGATAATGATCAAGATAATGTGCAAGGTGATGAAGAACAAAATGAAGATCAAAATAATGATCAAGCTGATAGAAATTGAACTGTACCTATACTTGCAAGATATGTAAGAAGGAACCATCTAGAGGTCTAGATCATATGAGATAAGAAAGTTGGTACAACAATAAGAAGTAAGTCTTTAAACTCAAATTTTTTAATTTGTGAGTTTGAGCCAAAATTTGTCAATGCTGCACTAGATAATGAGGAATGAAGAAGTGCTATGAATGATGAGATTGAGCAGATTGAGAAAAAAAATATGGTCACTTGTGCCAAGACCAGATGACAAGAATTTCATCGGTACAAAATGGATATTCAAGAATAAGCAAAATGAAAATGGAGAAGTCACAAGGAACAAAGAAAGACTAGTATGCAAGGGGTATGCTTAAGAGGAAGGTATAGACTATGGAAAGACCTTTGCACCCATTCCTAGGCTAGGAGTAAGAATATTTCTTTCTTATGCTTCATATAAAGGATTCAAGGTATACCAAATAGATATCAAGTCAGCATTCCTAAAGGGAATACTTGAAGAAGAGGTATACATTGAACAACCAGAAGGGTTTGTTGATCCAGACAAGAAGGACATGGTATGTAGACTTCACAAAGCCTTGTATGGATTGAAACAAGCTCCAAGAGCCTGGTATGAATGACTTCATTCCTATCTAATAAGTATTGGATTTGTAAGGACTAGTGAAAACAGTAATCTTTATTCAAAAGAAGATACTAATGCTAACACCCTAATTGCTGAAATATTTGTTGATGACATCATAATTGGAGGCAATGATATGTTATGCAAATCATTTGCTAGAGAGATGAGAAAAGAATTTGAGATGTCTATGTTTGGAGAGATCAAGTTCTTTCTTGGTCTCCAGATCATGCAACAAGGAGAATGTATTTTCATTACACAATCCAAGTACATCAAAGAGGTCCTAAAAATATTCAAGATGGAAGAATCCAAACTAGTTGGAACACCGATGGCTATTGAATGTAAGTTGACAAAGGAGGACAAGACAATAGAGGTAAATTATACTTTGTACAGATCAATGATTGAAAAACTCATGTATGTTGTACACACTAGACCAGATATTGCGCATGTAGTGGGAATTGTTGCTATATTTTCTGCTAACCCCAGGGAATCACATATGACTGTTGTAAAAAGAATTCTAAGATATCTGAATAATACTGAGAAATTTGAATTGTGGTATAGAAGAGAAGGCAAATTTGAACTAAAGGTGTTTACCGATGTTGATTAGGTTGGAAATCTTGATGACCGGAAGAGCACAACTGGAGGAGTATTCTTTATGGGTGACAGACTTGTCACATTGATTAGCAAGAAGTAGGGATGCATTTCACAGTCTACTACAGAAGTAGAATATGTTGTTTCTGCTACAAATTGCTCAAATATTGCATGGGTCAAACAGTTGCTGGAAGGTATGCATATGAAGATCTTAGAACCAGTGACTATCTATTGTGATAACACCAGTGAAATAAACATTTCCAAGAATCCAGTCATGCATGCAAAGAATAAACACATTGCCATCAAGTATCATTACTTGAGAGAACAAGTTCAAGAAAAAGAGGTGATACTTGAGTATGTGCAATCAAAAGAGCAATTGGCCGATATCTTCACCAAGCCACTACCCAAGGATACATTTGAGTACTTGAGAAAGAGACTAGGGGTCAAACCCTTGTCTACCAGTCAGTAAAAGATTGAAGGCTACATCAGCCTACTTAATATCAGAATATCATTCATGTTGATGCAAGCAAAGAGAAGAAATTCAAAGCTACATCTATATATAGACAAGTATACATCAGAACTGAGCACTAGAGAATATTGTTGTATTGCTGATGGATAAGGGAAATTCAAGAAATATATTATGGATAGGAGGAAAATGATTATTTGACATGAATATCAGATATTTGTTTGGCATTGCTATCAAAGGGAGAGAGTTTATCCATATTATCACAGTCTTTAGAAAAGAAAAGAAAAATATTATCCATTATCAGATTACTCCAACAAGGAGAGATCATATCCATAGGGAGAGAGTTTGTATGAAGGAGCTAATACAAAGGAAGAGTTGCTAACAAGACAAAAAGACATCACAAAAGAGAGAATAGTCAAAGGAGAGAAATTGACACAAGAAGAATATTCAAGACATCAGTAAATAGAAAGCTGCAAGAATCAAATCTAAGCTAAAATAGAGCTTACCGGTGGTCAAACATTTTTATCGGTTATCAAAACAAACTGCTTGGTAGTTTGATAAATCTCAAAAATTGTATTTCATATTGTATTAGAAATAGTATAGTATGATAATATAAGCTTGTTGCCATCAATTTCAAAGGGAGAGATTGATGACATGTAACTAATTGAGTGTTTGATAGTCTTAAGTTGAAGATGATGCAAGGCATTAAATTAGTTAATGGTTTGTAATGTCATTGATGTCAACTTGATATCATTTGTACGGTCATATACAAAATTTCAAAGACTTCAAAGAATCAATGGGACAAAGGTTATGCTTTCAAAAATGCATAAATGTCAAGTATTCACTAAGTGATAGATAACACTGAAATAGTGCACACCATCGGTAAAGCCAAAGAAAAAAAGTCACAGTGATACCCGACAACTAGAAGACAATGTTCCTCGACGAAGAAAAACCACAAGATGCCCGACCAGCTAAAAGTAGAGTTTCCTGATGGACGGAGATCCCGAAGCTGACTAGAATTCACATCGACAGAACTGGCAGTTGTAATTGATGACTAACTAAAGAGTTAACCGATGGAAGAGAGAGTTTAGAAAATGACAAAATATCTAGCTAGTAAGAGCTAAACATAGACTTAAATGGTTGTTTTCTTTGTTTTATTCAACCAGAGTTAAGTGATTGATTTAAAGAAGATTTGTACAGTTGGCATAAAGATAACTATGAGATAAATCAGGAGTTATGCTTTAAAATAGATTGGCTAGATTGTTTTTCACGCCAAGAATCTGTTATGCCCTGCATCCCCGTCCCTACATTTTGTGTGCAAAATGTTGGGTCCCCCTTTTTTTGTGTTTGTTTTTGCTTGTGGCTTTGCCTTGTCTTTCTTTCCCTTTTGTTTTCTTTCTCTGGGGTTTTCTTCCCCGGCGTGGTGTTTTGTTTGTTTGGTTTTCACCTCTGGGACTCTGGTCCCGGAGGTTGTCCTTCGTTGGGAACTGGATTCCAGACTCCAGGATTCTTCACCATGATGTTTTTAAGGATATCATCGCGGGGAATCCCCGGGCCCAAAGTCCGGAGGTTTGCTTGTCCAGAGATTGCCGGAAGGAGGAGGATTACCTTTTACCAAGGGTATAAATAGAAATTATCTGTCACTTTCACATTTATCATGATTAAAAATTCCAAGCACTTAAAGTGATTAACAGAGCAATTTCAAAGTGATTAACAGAGCATTTGTAGAGAGTTTATGATAATCAACGCTTAGCATCTCCAGTCACTTTCAGGCAGTTGCAAGTGCTTCGTGGTGGTGATTCTGAATGTTTGAAAACTTGAGCTGTTGCAGAGCTCCCATGGAAACTCTTCCCTTCTCCTCCACCTTCTGTGTTCTTAGGTTGGTGTTTCCATTTTTTTCTTTATGGTTTTCTTTCGTTTCGTTTGGTTTTGTTTGTTTTGTTCTGTTTCTCTGTTTCGTCTGGTTTGCTATTTTCTGGTTTTGTTTCCCGTTGGTGGGTCAGCTCTGCTAGAGGTGGTCCACCCTCTATGCGGAAGTGGTTCATTTGTAAATAGGTAAGTAGCTATATATATGTCTGTCTTGTCTGGTTTTTCCCGCGGATGTCATTCCGTGTTGTATACTTGTGTATATATGCATGTATAGTTGTATATAGTCTCTATATATCCCTTTGTGTCTTTGTATATATCCCTCAGCTCCATGTATATCCTTTCAGGTGGCTTGACAAGCTAGTCAAGTCACCCATATTTCTGGTTTTCTGCCCACAAACTCACTTCAGGGTAGAAAACCACCTGTTTGAAACTCGGCTCTCGATCGGTTTTAAATAGGTAGTTTTCTCTCTCCTCCATGAAGTTTGTCAGAACCTCATTTATGTCCCATGCACACAATCAATTCTAGCCAAGTGGATTTCACTTTTCGCACATTTGAACAGTTGGCTCCTCCGTCATCGCCATAACTTCCATTTAATGCCTACGCACGTGGCACCCATGTGGGCTTGATGACTTGACTTTTTACACGTCCTCACCAATGGTCATTTCTCCAGGCTTTGGGTCTCTTAAAATCATCCATCATGTGTCTTTACCAAGTGTGATAAAAATCCCCGGACCTAGATGTTTAATGAATCTAAAGTTTGCACAATGTGTTTTTCTTTTCAGTTATTCTTGAATGAAACTAACTTTTCAGGCAAGCAAACATCACGGTGGTAAAATCTCCGGACCCCAAAATAATTATTTTGATAAATGTGTTCTGATGGTCGCTTTGCCTTGTAGGTTCCTGGAGTTCATCTTTCAAACATGTCTGAGGCATCCGCATCTTCTCCACCTGGAAGTCAAAAGCTACCTTCCGCAACAGAAACTAGGGCAACAGCAAAATCTAAAATGGAGAAGGCCCTGGAAAAGTTGCCCTTGACCATGAAATTTGTACAAGACAATGTCATCGTAGGCTCAAAGATTGAGTCTAAATTCAAGCTGATAACCGACACCAGCGTCAGAACATGGTCAGAGATGCAGGCCTTGGTGAAGATAATGCACATCCAACGACAGGCTGGAGATCAATTAGCGATCAACTTCAAGAACTCCAGAATCCTGTGGGCAGCTTGCTTCCCGTGCTCTGTGCAATCTCTAGAGCTTATCCTAACACTGGAAAACCACTACAACTCTTCTGTCAGGGTCGTTATGCTCGCAGCCATAGAACCTACAGGGTACCCCACTCCACTGGTGTTCCTCGACCCAGTCACATTACAGGCAGGCCTGGGAATCCCACAGTTTGACAAGGCCTCGATGGTCACAAGGACTGATGCCTTAACCCAGTTCACACAACTAGAGGATGTTGCCTAGGTATACATGAATACCCATTGGCTCAAGGTCCCAAAGAGGGACCCAAAGAGAATGAAGATAGAAATCCCCCATTCTGAATTTAAGGAGAGCATCCAGATGGGGATGATAACATTGGCCTGGGTCTTTGGGCAGCCCTCCACCCAAGAATTTTCTTGATGGATGTACTACTTCCTCCTCGGCATCTCCACCAAGGGAGGATACTTTGACTGGGCCACAATAATCTCCAACCATGTAGACTCCCAGTTTTAGTAATTGAACAGGAAGAAGAAGTTCTACATGTCTTCTTACGTTTTATGGGCCCTAGTATAGTAGAGGCCCCATTCCCATGGCCTACTTACTAACGGCGTGCTCGAGATTAGCCTGGGACAAAAAGCACCATGGGACCATTTCTCACAGGTTCAATGGGAGGCCAGCTTCCCCAGTTTTTGCTGGGTAAATGATGCGTTCATTTACTACCATCTGCTTACACCCACCTGGAATGCCAGATACCGCCTGTCTACTGAGGCGATGAAGTTGGTCAATAGTTATGGACATTACTATATTCAGTTCCAACAGCATACATACATTAGGGTCGCCGACTTCTCTAGGAAACCCTACTTGTTGCCCAGGCACTGCGGGGACAAGATCGTGCTGTTGGAATATTGCAGACAAATAATGGAGGTGCATGCCTTCTTTGCCCTCAAAAAGATCCCCAACATTCCATTCCCAATCACCTGTGGGAACTACACATGCAGTCTGGCTGTCGCAAAGGAGGTGGACAATGAGCTGAAAAGTTATAACTTACAGGAATTTTATCTAGCGCGAAACAATTTTGATCCGCATGGCAAAATTGCAACGACAATGCCCCGGGCTTCAGAGCCCCATCATATACACATGGAGGACTTTTGGGTAGACTGCCAAGATGATGTGGAGGTGCGGAGCTGACACTATGTCAGGATGACAGCCAGCATGATGCATAAATTAAAGCTCTGGAAGTTCCTGGCAGACTTCTTAGACGCCGCCCCCACTATCGATCCCCAGTACAAGGCAAAGGGGATCGATAAAAAGGCCCTTCCACCAGTAAACTGGGATGCCCAGGAAGGGCCCAAAATTTAAGACTTCACTTGAGAGGTGGTCAAGGGAAGCCACGCCTATTTTAAGAAGGTGTGCCTCGAGAGTACCCGCCGAGCAGCCCAGCCAGCGCCAAAGTCAACTCCGCCGCCGGTACCAAAAATGACCCCAGGGGCTGGGACTTCTTCGTAGGGTGCAGACAAAGGAAAAGGGATAGACACAACCCCTCCTGCATAAGAAGTCCCCATCACGGAGTAGATAAAATAGTTGGTGGCAGCCTCCCAGCAGATGAGGGAGCAATTGATAACGAGGCTGGCCACCCCACCACTTATGACCGGGCCACTTCGTCCCTCCTTCTCCCCATCATTAGCAGCCTTAATGGTGAGGGAAACGGCGGTGGATCCCTCAGAGTCGGTGGCAATAAGAGATGTGGGACCTCCTTTGGTTACCTAGAGAAAGAAGAAGCTCAGCAAAAAGCCTAAGGTAGAGCCGGAGCCGGAGGCATCCCGCCCCCAACAAGTAGAAATTCTTTCTTCTAGTTCCCCGGAGCCAGAGAAAGAAACAGAGCCTGCAGAGGTCCCAGCCAGTCCCCCTTCGGAAGAAGAATTTGATGTATTTGCAACCGATGAGTTCAGAAACTTGCAGAGGGACGATACACAAGCGGAGGCAGAAGTCCTGGGGGCAAAATAGGAAGCTCCAGAATAAGAGGCTGCAGAGCAAGAAGATATTAAGAAAAAGCCTACACAGGGACAAGAGTAGCAGGTAGAAAAGGAGCTAGAACCAGAGATTATCTTTGGGGCTCAAGCGATGCAAGGTTTGGGAGTGGACCAACAAAAGAAAGGTGAAAAAATGGCATCCGCTGGGGGAACCGGACCTTCAGGAGTAACCGTAACCCCAGCCGCCAAGTTCTCAAGGCCACTCCCAGGATCAACCTTTGGGTAGGTGATCACAGCGGCCCAAACTTTAAATCTTGGCCCAACACCTCCCCTACTGCCAAAAGAGGTGCTGATAGAGGAAGAGGCCCCGGTAGAAGAACAAAAAGAACAAGAAGAAGAGGAGCTCGAAGAAGAAATCCCCGAGGAAGCCTACTAGGGTCCAGACCCCCATGATTGACATACAGGACAAGGCTGAGGAGATGGAGATTGAAGAGAATGTTGCTGCAGAAGAAGTTGAGGCAGGGAGAGGAACGGATGAGGTCCACGTTGCTGAGGAGAAATAGCCACAGGACACTGGGGAAGAATCAAGAGAACAAGTCCTGGCACGAAGGCCACCACTACCACCCCAATGGCTAATAGAGAGCAGAAAAAGAAAAGCTCAGTCCGCTCCAGTGACTCCTCTCTCCCTGGCTGAAATGATGGCCCTAGTTCAGGCCCCACCAAAGGCCAAGAAAGTCTAAACAGTTCATACTCTACGAACTGGGCTGGGTGGAGAAACCGTTGCCGTGGTGGCAACACTTCCCCCAGGCACCGATGAAGCAACCGCAGACCCCGTAGACTACAATATTGCAGAGGTATCCCTAGGTAAAAGGGGAAAGCAAGGTGAAGTAGACTTGGTAAGGGAGGTAGCAAGGGCAGTGGAAGCCTGATATGAGAAAGAGGCCCAGAGGCTCAAAGCTGAAAATGAAAAGAATGCAAACCTTATGGGGTTGCTCACTAAGCTAGCTCGACCCATCAATGCCGCTCCTCCGGAGGCCTCCACCTCAGAAGATCTACCACAGAGTGACATAGATTCCCTGCGAGTAATAAAAAAGAAAACCCGCACTAGTACAAAAATAGCAATATATGACCAAATAAACTACCAAAAATTATAGATAAATGACCAAATTTGGTCACGTGACTAGTGGTAGTTTATTACCGGTCATTTATCTCGTGACCAAATTTATGACTAAACTATTTTAGTCATTTATTTGGTCATTGATTTGGTCATATATTTAGTCATTTATTTGGTCATTTATTTGGTCATTTGGTAGTTTATTTAGTCATTTATTTAGTCATTTGGTTATTTATTTGGTCATTTGGTAGTTTATTTGGTCATTTGGTAGTTTATTTCATGATTTATTTGGTCATTTATTTGGTCGTTTATTTGGTCATTTATTTGGTCATATATTTAGTCATTTATTTGGTCATTTATTTGGTCATTTGGTAGTTTATTTAGTCATTTATTTTGGCATTTATTTAGTCATTTGGTAGTTTATTTGGTCATTTATTTGGTCATTTATTTATTCATATATTTAGTCATATTAGGGCACGATGGAATCGAACCATCATCTTCCTACTTGTAAAGTAGGTGCTCTTCCATTGAGCTAGTACCCTTTAAAGAATAATCATACCATCTATACTAATACTTTCCACTAAACATGATTTTAAGTTTTTCCATCTATAATTTAAGGGTAGCAAAGCTTAAGGGGAGGATGACTAGTGATACTTTAAACTCAATGGTGAAGTTATTCAATGTGCAATATAAGAATGAAGTGAATGATGCCATTGGAAAATAAATTACATGTGGCTTGTTC
>MU228400.1:1486179-1503824 GCA_018584345.1 Thuja plicata | reverse complement strand
ATTGGTCACTTACTTAGTCATTTATTTTCTAAATATGATCAGTTTTGGTCATGTGACTAAAACTTTTAGTCACGTGACTAAAATTTTTAGTCACTTAGTCATATATTTGCCAAATTCTACTAGTGCCAGGAAGTAGACGAGTGGGTCACCCTGTAGATAGGAAACACCCGACGTTTCCTGGTGTCCACCCTCCCAGATTTATACACGGCCCAGTAGGTTATTCATCAGGCAGAAACACTTATTGAGCTATGGGAGGGTGACACCAAAAATTACCAAGCATGGAAGGTGGAGCTCGAAGAGCTCCTTTCCTTTGGAGAGGATATGATTTCTGAATCCAAAATTATGGGTGAGGAATCATTTGATTTTGTGAGAACCCAGCACTCCAGACTTGACCTCACATTGGAGGTAACCAAACAACTGGTAGGGTCCCTATAAGATAAGGTAAATGCTATAAAATATTCTTCTAATTTATACAAGTCTTTTGTAATAAAGGCTTCCGGGGCTGATCCCCTTAGCACAGATATATATACCCCCAAAGATTTAGTTTTGGGAAGTTTTGATGAAATAATAAAATCTTGTTATCAATCTCCAGAGGGTATGGATGGGGCCCGGATGGCGAAGTTAACCCGCATGATACTTACGGTCATGACGAGTCAAGAATGGTAGATGAATTTAAAGAAAATATTCCAGACCTGGGGGAACAAGTTGAAGTGGCCAAGCACAGAAGGGCTAGCCTTAAAGATATAGATGAATATGGCATTTCCCGCCTCCTCTAGGATTTCAATGACAATAAGCAACCTTGAGCTTTCTTTGAAGGCTGGGGAGAACTCGAAGTGTTGAGTATTATTTATTATTTTAGGGGACGTAAGTTCCTAGATCCTGGAGTCCTGGATCCAAAATTTTGTATTCTTTTAAAGTGATCCATGTCCCAGTCCCCGAGGCTAACCGGTCACTTTCAGAAGCGGTTAATAAAGGCTGTCAGAGGGTAGTTGGCTACATCAAGGGACGTCAACTCGGCAGTTGGTTTTCTGACAGGATGGTCTTCTCGAGGAGCCGCTCAGGGGTACACCTAGCACATTGGAGACAGGGTGCCACATTTCCCATTTATGAGGCATGTAGCCTCGGTCCCCGGGGGACCTACTTTCTTCTTTCTCCTTTCTTGCTCTCTTTTCAAGGCCTATTCTTTCACTGTATATTCTTGTCTTATTCTTCTGACATGACAGGCCTATTCTGTCTCCAGGTCTTTTGTAGGGTGGCACAGGTAGTACCGGCCCCTAGATATTGTATTTTATTGAAACATGATGTAAATAGGGTTAGGGTTAGAAGAGAGTTGTATAAATAGCTGAACCGGACCATTTCCAAGGGTTGGCGAAATTGATGATTTTGTTGTGAATAATAATAGCAAAGTGATTTCTCATTTTTGGTTGTAGAGCTCAATGCTCCATTGTTCTGTTCTCGATAGTTAGATGCTCCCCTGGAGCCACCATTGTATCATGCACCAGTGCTCACTGTAAGAAATGTTAATGAAGAAGGAAGGATTCTTTTCAATGATGTTGTTGACATCCCTGCTTCTGAGTTAATGATATTTCATGCTTTATGTTCTTTATGTCTTCTACTCTGATGTGTTAAATTAGATTAACGACCTCTCTTTCCTTGCTACTGATGAAGTTCTAACTAATGGTTATGTATTTCTTTGGTATTCAATTTAGTCTATCAGAGTATTATCGATGTTCTAGACGTTTAGACATGATTGTAGTTAGATGAAATGCTTCTAACCCTGCAAGATCTTTTTGCTTTATTTGCTAAGTGTAGAATGCTAGGGAAAACCTTACTTGATTGAATCTCTAGAGAAGATGAGTTGAAGAAACCAACTATCCCCCTCGAAAATAGTCACTTCTCCCCAACCGAACCCCGCACCGTCGTGACCCGACACCCAGGTGCTTGAAGGCCTGGAGAATATAATTCTCCCGGACAACCTTTACAAGCGGAGTTGGCCGGTATCCCTGAAACCTGGTGAAAACTTATGACTGTTGGCGGACCCGGTCAGCAAAACCCCATTAACAAAAACTGGCGCTAGAAGGAGGGCATGAACTTATCCCCCTCCCAAGATTCTGATTTTACACCTCCTAAGGGTTCCCTGAGTTATAGTTTTAAGAGGCAAGCCTTCAGCGGGATTGGATCTTTTTCCCTAGCAAAATTTGAAAGAGTCCTTAGGTCTGCCCCAAATCCCAGAAAGTTTTTCGAACTCGAGCCTCCCGCCCGAAAGAAGCGGACCTCAAAAATCATACCAACTACTATTGTCTAGGGATCTACCATACCTCCGAATATTCAAACTTCTCAGACAATCCCGGGAACCAGTACCCAAACTACCCAATGTTTAGTTCCCCCAATGGCCACGTATTTCGAAAACATTGGGTCCCCAATGGGAACTTTTTTGGGTGCAATCAACGACTTACCTTCTCACATGGAGAAGATCTGCCCATGATATGAGCACTTAGGCTCACGGACCGTGGAAGAACACTTACAGGCATACAAAGATGCCATGAACCGACACCGGATCCAACATGAAGATGTTGTGACTCGAATGTTTCCCTTGTCTTTAGGGCAAGGCAAGTTGAACTGGTATCTTAACCTTCCTGCCAACTCTATAAATAGTTGGCAGGACATGGAGGACGCCTTCCTGGCTGCCTTTCGCGTGCATGTGGACCCAGCCTGGTCCCATAGCCAATTCATCTCCATCAGAAAGGAACCAAATAAACCTCTTGCAGCATTCAACCATAGGTTCCAGCGTGCCCTGAAATGGTGTATGGGCCCTTTTATTCCATCCCCAAAAGTAACCATATAGACCTATCCTAACGCGATAGACCCTTTGGTCACCACTCTCCTTTGGAGAATAACCACCGCGGGCGACCGACACACCTTGGCAAAAGTTTATAACCTGGCCTTAGAGTTATCCCATGGCCTCAACAAATTCCCAAGCGAGATTGGGTAGAGCATGCCCTTCAATATGATTCCTGGCGGAACTGCATATGCCGGGGGATACAACCCCAATCTGGCGATAGGTGCCCCCTCTATGGTGATGAATCCTCCGCCGCCCCTGATAGACCAGCAGGCCTAGTATGTTTACCCAATGCAGGCCCAGGCGGTACCAGGCCTAGAATTTTTCCCTTGGAATCAGCCACAGTAGGCACAACAATCTCAGACATAATCATCCGGAGTGCCCTTCTTTCAGTCATCCATGACTAGAGGATTGCCGCCCTCGACTTTGGCTAATACAGCTGTCTTCCCGGGAGGCCAACAATAACAACAATCATCACATTGTAACGCTAACACTCAGTTGACCGCTAAGGTCAAATCCCTCCGGTGAATGTTGTCCACCTTAACTGTGGACATGGGCCAACTGAAGGTAGGGTCCTACGCACCCCAGAACTCAAATTCTCAAAGGGGAAACATCTTCTCCGGCCAACGAAGCAACAATGTCAGAGGGAGAAACTTCAACAATGGGTCTAGGCCCAATCAATAGCAATGGAATAATAACGCGAACACTGGAGGCCCGCCTCTGAACCAAAATGCCAACCAAAATGGTGCTGGACTATCACATTTTACACCAGTCACAGACTTCCAGCCCATGACTAATTGGTGTAGACAACACGACACTCGTTCTCACAATGAGGTGAATTGTGCCACTTTAGAGAAGGTCATCATGATATCCCAGCTGGAAAAATAGCATTCGCATGACACCACCCCTCCGGAACCCCCTGTCCAAGAGCCAACCCACAGTGCCTTCACCTGTGACACCATCTTCTTCGGGACTTCCGGGGAGGATGAAGAAGAATCTGAATTGTAGGGATTCTTTGATGAGTCTATCCCACCCTTTGAAGCCAACGCATTTACTAACCCACAGACTCCATATAATACTCAGAGTCAGGTTGGTAAAGGACCAGCTTATACGCCCACACCCCCTATCAAAGACCCTCCTCCTCCCCAGAATAACATGACTGACCAACCCGCTCCCCCAAAAGGTCCTAGCTCTAACCAAGCAAAAGATCTCACCGAGGAGAATCACCAATTCCCAGGAGGAAGATTCGATATTATGAAGGTGTTAGAACAGACCACCACCTCCATGACCTTGATGGAGGTTTTTCTAAACTGTCCTGAGTAGAAGAAATCTCTTTTGAAACTCTTAGGGAACCCAGAAGTTGTTAACCGCCTGCCCAAGGCTGTCTCATTCGAAGATGCTAACACGGCCATCTTCTGAGGGAACAATGAGGATCCTCCCTTCCTACTAGGCCTGAATATCCATGGCAAAAATATACATAATTGCCTAGTGGACTCTAGAGCTTCAGGTAACATCATGCCCTTGTCCATTTGTCAGAAGCTCAGATTCCACCCTACCCCATCTAACAGCGTAGTAATCTAGCTGGATAAGACTGCTATAAAAATGGTGGGGGAATTGAAGAACATCCAGATACATCTTATCCAGGACCCCAGGATAGCCAGCATCATTGACATCCAAGTGGTGGACATCCCAGAGACTTACGGGATGTTATTAAGTCAGAATTGGTCTAAGTCCTTGAACGGATACTTTTCGACCGACTTCATCCATTTATGGCTTTCGTGGGAGGGATAATCAAACAAGATCTGGGTCAAAAGTGAACCCGAGATGAAACAGGCCCTTACCGAAGTGGGTAGGGTCAATGAGGTCTTTTTCTCCGAGACTTCTCTGGGGGTGTACCGACCCTTTGAAATCTTAACATTCAATTTCATCCCCAGAGAAGATCCAGTCGTGCTGCAGAGAGCCCAGGACCTAGATGAAAAGATGAGAGTTGAAATTGGCTCTCAAGGCACCACAGCAACCCTTGCCACACTCCTATCCGGCACTTGGTGCCGAGTGCACTACCAAAAACATTCAGAGCTCAAGTGTGGGCCATGTCTCTCGATCACTAACCGGCACCTCGATACCTTCTGGAATAAACATATAACTGATTCCCCAGGATCCAGTGTTCCTACGGGATGCGCTCCTTTGATGCCATCTCCCCAGGAATCCCAAATCCAAACACCTCCAGAGGTAAATTCTACTTTCATGCCGGTGGTCCAAGAGAAAACCCCTAAGTCTCCCAACAATAGTCCAAAGACTACTCCCCCTCCCCAGCCCCAGATTACAAACAATGACTTATGGACCCTCAAGTTCGATGGGTCCCAATCCAAACAAGGTTGTGGGGCTAGGGTAGAACTAATCAACCCATGAGGGAAGTCCTTCCTTGCATCCTACAGGCTGCAGTTTAACTATACAAACAATGTTACAGAGTACGAGGCTTTGGTCCTTGGACTCTTATTTGCGTTAAGGAAAGGTATCACTTGCCTCCAGGCTCTAGGTGATTTAGAGTTGATTGTTAAACAAGTCCGGAGTCAATACACATGTCACGACAAAAGGGTGGCCGCATACCGCAACCGGGATTGGAGCCTTATTAAATATTTTGATGCCTTTGGCATTGACCTCATTCCCCGGTGAGGGAACTATGTACTAGATGCCCTCGCTATTTCTGCCAGCACACTTGAGCCAATGGCCGGCTCTCAACTCCAGAGATTTTTAGTCGAGATGGTCCCTTCCCCGTCTGTTCCAGACAATGTCACCCACTTTCAGGTTTTTGAGGACGATCAACATATCCTAGCCTTCATGGAAAATGTTAGTGTCTTTGAAGACTAGATAGTGGAGGAATGAGACCATGACGATACTGGGCAGGGTGATGAAGACGATGGGATCATGGACTTGCCTACTAACACCATCCCGAAGGGGATGGTTGCACTAGAATGAATCTTCGACTTGGACCCTCGGGCCCGTGAGAAGATATCATTCTCCTCTAAGGGAGGAAAGTTTGGAAAGGTTAACATCGGCCAGCCCAGTGAAGAAAAGATCATTCATATCGGTACCTCTTGCTCCCCTGAAGATAAGGAGAAGATTCTCGTGGTTCTCTGAGAATACATCGACGTAATTGCCTGGGGTTATGAAGACTTGAAAACATATGATACATCTATCATGACCCATACTATTCCCCTGAAACCTGATGCTAAGCCCTTTCGACAAAAGCAAATACTGGTCAACCCCCTGATAGAGCCTCTGATTCGTCAGGAGGTAGAGAAACTGCTGTCAGCTTGGATAATCTTCCCGATCCGACATACTACGTGGGTTGCCAACCTGGTCCCTGTGAGGAAAAAGAATGGTGAGATCCGCCTTTGTGTAGACTTTCAAAACTTAAACAAGGCATCTAAGAAACATAATCACCCTCTCCCCTCGTTGGATGAGGTGTTGCAGATAGTGAATGCATCTCAGATGATGTCTTTCTTGGATGGATACTCAGGATACAACCAGGTCATGGTCAAGTATGAAGACAGAGAGAAAATAGCATTTACCACTAAGTGGGGAACGTTTGCATACAGGAGGATGCCCTTTGGTCTGATCAACGCAAGGGCTACATTTCAAAAGGCCATGGACATTGTGTTTAAGGGCCTTGTGAATTGGTGCATAATCATCTACATGGATGATTTGACCATCTTTTCCTGGGACAGGCGTGACCATGCCGCCCATCTCGCTCAGATTTGTGAAAGATGTCGCCGGTATGGGATATCCCTCAACCCCAAGAAGTGCATATTTGGGGTCACCGAGGGGAAGTTTCTTGGGCACATCATCTCTGAGAAGGGTATATCCATAGACCGTGATAGAGTCGAAGCATTGCTAAATTTATAAATGCCTAGCAGCAAGAAATAAATGCGATCCTTCTTCAGAAAGATCAACTTCGTCCGACGGTTCATCACGCGATTCATAGAAATAGTTGAACCGCTCAACGAGATGATGATGAAGGATACCAAGATAGAGTGGAGTCCTAAAGCAAAGCGGGCATTCAGCCAGATTAAATAGACAATAACGGAAGCACCTGTCCTGGCTAGTCTAAACTATTCCCTTCTATTTTATATTTACTCTTTTTCTTTGTCGCATTCTGCCACGGTAGTATTGACCCAAAAGGTTGAAGGAGAAGAGTGACCAATAGCTTTCATGAGCTCCCCTTTTAAGAACACCGAAGTCCGGTATTCATCACTAGAAAAGTAGGCCTTTGCTCTAGTTCACACCGTGAAGAAATTTTGGCATTATATTCTCCAGAGCAAGGTACATGCTATTATTCCAGACCAAGCCATCAAGTCTCTACTGATGCAGAGTGAATTGGGTGAGAGACGGGGGAAATGGATGGCCATCCTCTAGGAGTATGACTTAGAAATGCAGCCCATGAAGATAGTCTGGGGCCAAGGACTAAGTCAAGCGATGGCTGAAGAGACTCCCCACATAGAATGTCAGACTTACACGGTGGATTCCATTACTCAAGACCCGTGGTATACTGATTTTGTATACTTGTTACTAAATAATAGATGCCCGAAGGGATTACCTCCCCACAAATGCTGCGCCCTGCGGATGAAAAGTGCCCACTTCATGATCAAAAACTCAGTGCTTTACCGCAGAAACTACGAGGGAATGTACCTCTGATGCATCAACAAAGACCAGGCTGTGAGAGTGATTGATGAATTCCATGGACAGTTTGGAACTAGGCATGGCTCAGCCAATGCCACTGCCCATCAGATCCTTCGGGCCGGATACTATTGGCCTTGTATATTCAAATATGTTTACGTTTATGTTAGGAAATGTCATACTTGTCAAACTGTCGCGCATCATGAGCGTAACCCAGCTATGCCTTTACAACCAGTTTACGAGGATAAACCCTTTGCCCAGTGGGAATTTGACTTCATTGGAGAAATCAACCCCAACTTGTCTACCAATCACTGATACATTCTGACTGCTACTGATTACTGCACTCGGTGGTCTGAGGCTATACCTTGCAAAAATAACACAGCAGATGTAGTTATCAAATTCCTAGAAGAAAAAATTGTCACAAGGTTCGAAATGCCCTTTGCTTTGGTATGTGACAATGGTCTAGCATTTTCTTTGGTGCAGTTACTTGAATAGACCTACAATCAGAGGATCACTCTGAAGTTTTCCAGCAACTATTATCCCCAGGAAAATGGTGTTGCTGAATCGACAAACAAAAATCTACTTGAAGTGATCAAACATCTGTTAGAACAGAATCCCTAGGATTGGCATCAAAAGTTGAAATTCACCCTATGGGCAGATCACATTTGTGTCAAGGCCACCCTGGGAACATCCCCGTTCCATTTGGTTTATGGTCAGAACCCTGTGTTCCCAGTCAACTTACAGATCCCAATTTTATAGTTTATGCAGGAATTTAGCAACAGGGACAATATCGTGGTGGTTTGACTCTTAAATCTAGTATGAATGGAAGAATAGCAAGACACAGCTCTTGAACATTTCGTGCGTCATCAAACAGTGGTAAAATGATGGTTTGACAGAAGAGCCCAATATAAGGCTTTTCAGATCTCGGATCTGGTCCTATTGTGGGACAAGGCCCGGGAGAAGAAAGGAAAACATACCAAGTTCCAAAGGCTCTAGCTCGGACCATATCTCATCTCAGAAATTTGCGGGGAAAATACTTACCACCTTAACACTCTGACTGGGGAACCTATCGCATTGCCTGTTAATGGATAGTTTCTCAAACACTACTTTGAATAGGGTAAGTTGGTCCGAAGTTGTATTATATGTAAAAAGCCTCCCGCTTGTAAGTATTTCTTCTGGGTGCCTCATTGCAAGGTACCCTGCCTTGTAAGTAGCCTTGCCGACTGTCTTCCGGGGCAGTCTTCCCTTGTTGTTTCTATTTTTTCCTTCTGGTGTCCTTTCGGTCCCGAAATTTTGTTCTGTCTTGCAGGAATTGGAATGCTTCGCATAACTCTAGCTTCTGGTACAAATGCCCATGGCATGGTGAACTTTAGAATCTATCTTTAGCACGGTGGAGTCGGCCCAGTCTCCGGGGTTGTTTCACAGGTTAGGGCACATTATGAGAAATCTCCATTGGGTGTTGCCTCCAGGATTCTGGAAATCAGTGAACACAAGTAATATAAGGAACAAGTAATCAGACACGCTGGGGGTAGATTGGTTGTACTGGTTGATTGACCCAGGTCTGAAACTTCAAAATAATTCTCCCTGGGTCCAGAGTTTTATCCCCACTTTGAACATCTAAATATAGGTGGACAGGTGACAGAAGTACTGCCATTAAAATTAGATAAGCCTAAGCTTAATGGTGAAAGAAGTGCCGTCTTCCCCACCCAGAAACAAACAAAATAACAAAAGAGGAAAGGCAGGATGAAACTCTGGTCTCCAGGGGAAGAAAACAAATTGATGACTGTTCAATTTAATTAGTACCTCTTCTCTATTCCTCCCAGAGGTCATCAACTTGATTCCTTTCCGAAGCACACACGACACCACTAATGAAGGGCTACGGACTGATTCCCGTGTGGTTGGATTCTCTCAGATATGTTTCTCTTTGCCTGTCAGATGCTTCGGGAAGCGGCTTACTCCAGCTTTGCTAACCAAAGATCCTATAGTTCTCAAATGCGCTAAGGCATTTTTCCTAGGTAATCGCCATATGTTATGCCCTGCATCCCCATCCCTACATTTTGTGTGCAAAATGTTGGGTCCCCCTTTTTTGTGTTTATTTTTTCTTGTGGCTTTGCCTTGTCTTTCTTTCCCTTTTGTTTTCTTTCTCCGGGGTTTTCTTCCCGGGCGTGGTGTTTTTTTTGTTTGGTTTTTGCCTCCAGGACTCCGGTCCTGGAGGTTGTCCTTCATTGGGAACTAGATTCTGGACTCCGGGATTCTTCGCCATGATGTTTTTAAGGATATCATTGCAGGGAATCCCCGGGCCCGGAGTCCGCAGGTTTGCTTGTCCGAAGATTGCCGAAAGGAGGAGGATTACCTTTTACCGAGGGTATAAATAGAAATTATCTGTCACTTTCATATTTACCACGATTAAAACTTCCAAGCACTTAGAGCGATTAACAGAGCGATTTCAAAGTGATTAACAGAGCATTTGCAGAGAGTTTATGATAATCAATGCTTAGCATCTCCAGTCACTTTCAGGTAGTTGCGAGTGCTTCGTGGTGATGATTCTGACCGTTTGAAAACTTGAGCTATTGCAGAGCTCCCACGGTAAATCTTCCCTTCTCCTCCGCCTTCTGCGTTCTCAGGTTGGTGTTTCCATTTTCCGCTTTCTGGTTTTCTTCCGTTTCGTTTAGTTTTTTTTGTTTTGTTATGTTTCTCTGTTTCGTCTGCTTTGCTATTTTCTCATTTTTCTGCCCATTGGTGGGTCCACTTTTCCAGAGGGTGGTCCACCATCTGTGTGGAAGTGGTTCATTTGTAAATAGGTAAGTAGCTGTATATATGTCTGTCTCATCTGGTTTTCCCCACAGACGTCATCCCGCATTGCATACTTGTGTATATATACATGTATAGTTGTATATAGTCTCTATATATCCCTCTATATCTTTGTATATATCCCTCAGCTCCATGTATATCCTTTCGAGTGGCTTGACAAGCTGGTCGAGTCACCCGTGTTTCTGGTTTTCTGCCCACAAACTCGCTTCGGGGTAGAAAACCACCTGTTTGAAACTCGGCTCTCGGCTGGTTTCAAACAGGCATTTTTCTCTCTCCTCCATGAAGTCTGTCAGAACCTCATTTATGTCCCATGCACACAATCAATTCTAGCCAAGTGGCTTTCACTTTTCACGCGTTCAGACAGTTGGCTCCGTTGTCATCGCCATAACTTCCATTTAATGCCTAAGCACGTGGCGCCCACGTGGGCTTGATGACTTGGCTTTTTACATGTCCCCACCAATGGTCATTTCTCTAAGCTTCAGGTCTCTTAACATCATCCATCCTGTGTCTTTACCAAGTGTCATAAAAATCCCCAGACCCAGATGTTTAATGAATCTAAATTTTGCACAATGTGTTTTGCTTTTCGGTTATTTTTGAATGAAACTAACTTTTCAGACAAGCAAACATCACGGTGGTAAAATCTCCAGACCCCAGAATAATTATTTTGATAAATGTGTTCTGACGGTCGCTTTGCCTTGCAGGTTCCCGAAGTTCATCTTTCAAACATGTCTGAGGCATCCGCATCTTCTCCACCTGGAAGTCCAGAGCTACCTTCCGCAACAGAAACCAAGGCAGCAGCAAAATCTAAAATGGAGAAGGCCCTGGAAAAGCTGCCCCTGACCATGAAATTTTTACAGGACAATGTCATCGTAGGCTCAAAGATTGAGTCTAAGGTCAAGCTGATAACCAACACCAGTGTCAGAACATGGTCAAAGATGCAAGCCTTGGTGAAGATAATGCACATCTAGCGACAGGATGGAGATCAATTAGCGATCAACTTCGAGAACTCCAGAATCCTCTGGGCAGCTTGCTTCCCATGCTCCATGCAATCTCTGGAGCTTATCCTAACACTGGAAAACCACTACAACTCTTTTTTCCAGGCCGTTATGCTCACGGCCGCGAAACCTATAGGGTACCCCACTCCACTGGTGTCCCTCAACCCAGTCACATTCCAAGTAGGCCTGGGAATCCCATAGTTTGATAAGGCCTCGATGGTCACAAGGACTGATGCCTTAACCCAGTTCACACAACTGAAGGATGTTGCCCGGGTATACATGAATACCCATTGGCTCAAGGTCCCAAAGAGGGACCAAAAGAGAATGAAGATAGAAATCCCCCACTCTGAATTCAAGGAGAGCATCTAGATGGGGATGATAGCATTGGCCCGGGTCTTTGGGCAGCCCTCCGCCCAAGAATTTTCTCGATGGATGTACTACTTCCTCCTCGGCATCTCCACCAAGGGAGGATACTTCGACTGGGCCACAATAATCTCCAACCATGTAGACTCCCAGTTTCAGCAATTGAACAAGAAGAAGAAGTTTTACATGTCTTCTTACATTTTCTGGGCCCTAGCACAGCAGAGGCCTCATTCCCATGGCCTACTTACTGACGGCATGCTCAAGATTGGCCCAGGACTAAAAGCACCATGGGACCATTTCCCATAGGTTCAATGGGAGGCCAGCTTCCCCAGTTTCTACCGAGTAAACGATGCATTCATTTACTACCATCTGCTTACACCCACCCGGGATGCTGGATACCACCTGTCTACTGAGGTGATGAAGTTGGTCCATAGTTATGGACATTACTATATTCAGTTCCAACAGCATACATACATTAGGGTCGTCGGCTTCTCCGGGAAACCCTACTTGTTGCCCAGGCACTGCGGGGACAAGATTGTGCTGTTGGAATATTGCAAGTAAATAATGGAGGTGCATGTCTTCTTTGCCCTCAAAAAGATCCCTAACATTCCGTTCCCAATCACCTACGGGAACTACACATGCAGTCTGGCCACCGCGAAGGAGGCGGACAATGAGCTGAAAAGTTATAACTTACAGGAATTTTATCTAGCGTGGAAAAAATTTTATCCGCATGGCAGAATTGCAACGGCAATGCCCCGGGCTTCAGAGCCCCATTATATATACATGGATAACTTCTGGGCAGACTGCCAAGATGATGTGGAGGTGTGGAGCCGACACTATGTCAGGATGACAGCCGACATGATGCAGAAATTAAAGCTCCAAAAGTTCCCGACAGACTTCTCAGACGCCGCCCCCACCATCGATCCCCAGTACAAGGCAAAGGGGATCGATAAAAAGGCCATTCCACCAGTAAACTGGGACACCCAAGAAGGGCCCACAATTGAATACTTCACTTGAGAGGTGGTTGAGCGAAGCCACACCTATTTTAAGAAGGTGTGCCCCAGGAGTACCCGTCAAGCAGCCCAGGCAGCGCAAAAGTCAACTCCGCCGCCGGTACCAAAAATGACCCCGGGGACCGGGACTTCTTCGCAGGGTGCAGACAAAGGAAAAGGGATAGACATGACCCCTCCTACGCAAGAAGTCCCCATCACGGAGTAGATAAAATAGTCGGTGGCAGCCTCCCAGCAGATGAGGGAGCAATTGATAACGAGGCTGGCCACCCCACCACTTATGACCGGGCCACTCCGTCCCTCCTCCTCCCTGTCATTAGCAGCCTTAATGGTGAGGGCAACAGGGGTGGATCCCTCGGAGGTGGTGGTAATAAGAGACGTGGGACCTCCTCTGGTTACCCATAGAAAGAAGAAGCTCAGAAAAAATCCTAAGGCAGAGCTAGAGTCGAGGCATCCCGCCCCCAACAATTAGAAATTCTTTCTTCCAGTTCCTCAGAGCCAGAGAAAGAAATAGAGCCTGCAGAGGTCCCAGCTAGTACCCCTTCGGAAGAAGAATTTGATGTATTTACAACCGATGAGTTCAGAAACTTGCAGGGGGACAATACACAAGCAGAGGCAGAAGTCCCGGGGGCAGAACGGGAAGCTCCAGAATAAGAGGTTGCAAAGCAAGAGGATATTGAGCAAAAGCCTACACAGGGACAAGAGCAGCAGGTAGAAAAGGAGCCAGAACCAGAGATTATCTCTGGGGCTCAAGCGATGCAAGGTCCGGAAGTGGACCAACAAAAGAAAGGTGAACAAATGGCATCCACTGGGGGAATTGGGCCTTCAGGAGTAACTGTAACCCCAGCCGCCAAGTTTTCAAGGCCACTCCTAGGATCAACCTTTGGGCAGGTGATCACAGCGGCCCAAACTCTAAATCTCAGCCCAAAACCCCCCCTACTGCCAAAAGAGGTGCTGATAGAGGAAGAGGCCCCGGTAGAAGAACAACAAGAATAAGAAGAAGAGCAGCTCGAAGAAGAAATCTTCAAGGAAGCCTACCAGAGTCCAGACCCAGTGATTGAGATACAGGACAAGGCTGAGGAGATGGAGATTGAAGAGAATGTTGCTACAAAAGAAGTTGAGGCAGGGAGAGGAACGGATGAGGTCCATGTTGCTAAGGAGAAACAGCCACAAGACACTCGAGAAGAATCAAGAGAACAAGTCCTGGCAGGAAGGCCACCCCTACCACCCCAATGGCTAATAGAGAGCAAAAAAAGAAAAGCTCAGTCCGCTCCAGTGACTCCTCTCTCCCTGGCTGAAATGATGGCCCTAGTTCAGGCCCCGCCAAAGGCCAAGAAAGCCTGGACAGTTCATACTCTGTGAACTGGGCCGGGTAGAGAAACCATTGTCATGGTGGCAACACCTCCCCCAGGCACTGATGAAGCAACCGCGGACCCCACAGACTACAATGTTGTAGAGGTATCCCTAGGTGAAAGGGGAAAGCAAGATGAAGTAGACTTGCTAAAGGAGGCAGCAAGGGCAGTGGAAGCCCGATATGAGAAAGAGGCCTAGAGGCTCAAAGCTGAAAAGGAAAAGAATGCAAACCTTATGGGGTTGCTCACTGAGCTAGCTTGACCCATCAATGTCGCTCCTCCGGAGGCCTCCACCTCAGAAGATCTACCACAGAGTGACATAGATTCCCTGCGAGTAATGAAAAAGAAAGCCCAGGTAGTAGACGAGTAGGTCTCCTTGTAGATAGGAAACACCCGACGTTTCCTGGTGTCCACCCTCCCAGATTTATACATGGCCTGGCAGGTTATTCATCAGGCAGAAATGCTTATTGAGCTATGGGAGGTTGACACTGAAAATTACCAAGCATAGAAGGTGGAGCTCGAAGAGCTCCTTACCGTAGGAGAGGATATGATTTCTAAATCTAGAATTTTGGGTGAGTAATCATTTGATTTTGTAAGAACCCAGCACTCTAGACTTGACCTCACATTGGAGGTAACCAAGCAACTGGTAGGGTCCCTACAAGATAAGGTAAATGTCGTAAAATATTCTTCTAATTTATACAAGTCTTTTGTAATAAAGGCTTTCGGGGCTGATCCCCTTAGCACAGATACATGTACCCCTAAAGATTCAGTTTTGGGGAGTTTTGATGAAATAATAAAATCTCGGTATCAATCTCCGGAGGGGATGGATGGGGCCCGGATGGCGAAGTTAACCCGCATGATACTTAAGGGTCATGACATGGCAAGAATGGCAGATGAATTTAAAGAAAATGTTCCAGTCCTGGGGGAACAAGTTGAAGTGGCCAAGCACAGAAGGGCCAGCCTTAAAGATATAGTTGAAGATGGTATTTCCCGCCTCCTCCAGGCTTTTAACGACAATAAGCAACCTTGAGCTTTCTCCAGAGGCCGGGGAGAACTTGAAGTGTTGAGTATTCTTTATTCTTTTAGGGGATGTAAGTTCCCGGATCCCGGATCCAAAATTTTGTATTCTTTCAAAGTGATATGTGTCCCGGTCCCAGAGGCCGACCGGTCGCTTTCAGAAGCGGTTAATAAAGGTTTTCAGAGGGTAGTTGGCTACATCAAGGGACGTTGACTCGGTAGTTGGATTTCTGACAGGATGGTCTTCTCAAGGTGCCGCTCAGGGGTACACCTAGCACATTGGAGACAAGGCGCCGCGTTTCCCATTTATGAGGCATGTAGCCTCGGTCCTCGAGGGACCTACTTTCTTCTTTCTCCTTTTTGGCTCTCTTTTCGAGGCTGATTCTTTTGCTGTATATCCTTGTCTTATTCTTCTGACATGATAGGCCTTTTCCATCTCCAGGTCTTTTGTAGGGTGGCGCAGGTAATACCGGCCCCCAGATATTATATTTTATTGAAACATGATGTAAATAGGGTTAGGTTTAGAAGAGAGTTGTATAAATAGCCGAACCGGCCCATTTCTAAGGGTCTACGAAATTGATGATTTTGTTGTCCATAGTAATAGCAAAGTGATTTCTCATTTCCAGTTGCAGAGCTCAATGCTCCATTGTTCTATTCTCGATAGTTAGGTGCTCCCCTGGAGCCACCATTGTATCATGCACCAGTGCTCGCTGGAAGAAATGTTAATGAAGAAGGAAGGATTATTTTCAATGATGTTGTTGACATCCCTGCTTCTGAGTTAATCGTATTTCATGCTTTATTTTCTTTATGTCTTCTACTATGACGTGTTAAAGTAGATTAATGACCTCTCTTTCCTTGCTACTGATGAAGTTCTAACTGATGGTTATGTATTTCTTCGGTATTCAATTTAGTCTATCAGAGTATTATTGATGTTCTTGATGTTTAGACATGTTTGTAATTAGATGAAATGCTTCTAACCCTGCAAGATCTTTTTGCTTTATTTTCTAAGTGTAGAATGCTAGGGGAAACCTTACTTGACTGAATCTCTGGAGAAGATGAGTTGAAGAAACTAGCTATCCCGCTCGAAAACAGTCACTTCTCCCCAACCGAGCCCTGCACAATCGTGACCCGACACCCAGGTGCTTGAAGGCCCAGAGAATATAATTCTCCAGGACAACCTTTACAGGCAGAGTTGGCCGGTATCCCCAGAACCCGGTGACAACTTATGATTATTGGCGGACCCGGTCAGCAAAACCCTGTCAACAGAATCAAGAATCAAGAATCAATGAATATTATGTCTATATAAAAGACAATTTTAATTCATTTTCGATATCACATGAAAAATGGGTTAAGGGGAGTGAATAGAAAGAGGATGCTAAGAAGAAACTAATGAAGAACAACTTCATACAGTACTGATCAATCAAGCTAAAGGAGATCTAAGGAATTCTACAGACACCGATGAACAGTGAGCACAGCATCACAAAGTAGAAATTATTGAGCATAAAAGAATTGAATTGATACATTGATCACAGAGGTAATGTACTTAAATAGATCTGAAAATATGCAATTCAAGCTGCATTAGAAACAAGTAATTGTGTTTCAGTTTAACCATTGAAGCATCAAGTCTCCTAACAGAATAGGACTTAACAGTCTTCTATATATTGAGGTACATCCCAAGGAGTGCCAAAAAGGTTGATTCATAAAAGTAGCATTGGATATGCCCGATGCCTATTGACAGTCTAAGAGAGAGGCTGATTCAAGGATGGTAGCATTAGATGCCCGATACTAAGTGACAACCTATATGTGAAAAATCCTCTAACAAGGTCACACCTAACAGTGTGTTTTTAATCTTTAACAGGTTTGGCTCTTAACATGGCTCACTTCAGAAGAGTCAAAATTTGGGGTACCGGTCCCAGTGGTTTTTTTTTCCCTTAACAGGGTTTCCACATTAAAATTCATGTGTTATGTGTGTATGGTTTATTACTTTATTATTTTACATTTCACATATGCATTTCTGGATTTATCGGTCTACTCTGCATATTTACTGTATTTCGGTAAATAGTTATACTGCTTATCGGTAATCAAGGAGAATAAGGACAGACAAGGAAAACCGACAGACAGTTAATTATTATAAGTATTTCATGGCATGCATCTTGTAGGGACATAATAATTTGAGGTTTATTTGATTGGTGGTTAGATTAAGGATAAGTTTTTGAGGCCACTGATTCANCCCCCCCCCCCCCCCCCCCTCTCAGTTATTACTAACAAGTATATTTATATGTCACACTTATATAGTGCACACATATACATATGTGTAGTTGTTTTTAAACATCTTGATCAAGTGTAACTTCAATAGTATTTCATATATATCTAGGTTGAAATTGGATCTAATTTCTTACTTGAATTTTTCATGTACATTTGTTGTAGGAGATGTTTTGTAGTCACGGAAGAATGTGGAAATACAAAAGGTGTTAATTATTATTGATTATGTTGCACAAAAGAGATGATGTCAATTTATCTAAATTTGAATATACATACATACATACATATATGTATGTATGTATGTATGAACATATATATA